>JABUQX010113908.1:0-13137 GCA_015478945.1 Trachelipus rathkii
GAGAGAGAGAAGAGAGAGAGAGAGAAGAGAAGAGGAGAGAGAGAGAGAGAGAAATAGTATTAATCTCTCTGCTCTCTCGTGCTCTCTTCTCTCTCTTCTCTCTCTCTCTGCTCTCTCTGCTCCTCTCATCTCTCTCTCTCTCTCTCTCTCTCTCTCCTTCAATCGCTTTCTGGATGTCTTTCACAATTTTCTTGCAGTCTCATCATTTCCATTGAAGTTCGAATTGACTTATTAATAGACTTCTGCAAAGAGAAACCTTATGTGTATTTTCTTATTAGAGACTTTTAACCATGAATTTATACAGGTCATTCAACTGAATCTTTAGAAATTATAATTAAAATATATAGAAATTTTAAGGCTCGTTTTAAAGATAATTTATATCAAATTACAAAACACTACCCAGATTTATAATAATAATAATAATGATAATAATAATGAATAATATAATAATTATAATAATATGATTAATATAATAATCAATAATAATAAATGAATAATGAATAATAATTAATAATAATTAATAATAATCAATAATAATCAATAATAATAATGAATAACGATATTATAATTTATTATTTATTATTATATGATTATTATGGTATATTATTATTATTCCATGGTATGTAATATGATTATATTATTGGGATTTATGTATTATTTTAATTATTATTATTATTATTTCAAATAATAATGATTATTATTAATAATAATAATAATAATAATAATAATAATAATAATTTATTATTATTATTATTATTATTATTATTATTATTATTATTATTATTATTATTATTATTATTATTATTATTATTATTATTATAATTATTATTATTATTATTATTATTATTATTATTATTGTTATTATTATTATTATTATTATTATTATTATTATTATTATTATTATTATTATTTATTATTATTATTATTATTATTATTATTTTTTATTATTATCATTATATTCGTTTATGTTAATTTTTATTCATTTTGTTTATTATTATTATTATTATTGATTTATTAATTTTATTAGTACATAATATTATTATTATTGATATTAATTATTAATATTATTATCTATTATTATTAAACTATTATTATTTAAATTATTATTATTATATCATTATTATTTTTACTGTTATTATTTATTATTATTCTGATTATTGATTATTGATTATTATTATTATTATGTTATATTATTATTTTATTATTATTATGTATTCTTTTCTTTATATTTTATTAATATTATTATTATTACTTAATTTACTAATTAATTTTAATCACTTATTTTATAACTGACATATCATTTGTGATATCTAAAATTTATTTTTTTTTTTCATCTATTTATTATTTTTCTTTTTTATGCACCAGAGAAGTTTAAAAATCCTTTGGAATTGACAATAATAATAAAAGTAATAATAATAATAATAATAATAATAATAATAATGCAATAATAATAAGTAATAAATAATAAATAAATATAATCATATATAATAATAATAATAAAATATAAATAATATATAAATAATTATATATTAAAATAATAATAATCCATATAAATATAATTTTATAATTTATTATGTAATAAGTATTTAGTTAGGTAATAATAATAATAATAATAATAATAATAATAATAATAATAATAATAATAATAATAATAATAATAATAATAATAATAATAATATATAATACATGTCTAAATATTTTAAAATTTAAAATATTAGTATTATAATTAAATATAAAAACTATGCATACTTTCTTTGATAAAAAAAAAGGGTGCAATATTTAATTTAACTACAAAGATGCAAAGTAAAGGTCATTACCTGGAGATTCTTTTAGCTATTTAAACTTTCCTATTCTATTTCGCTGATCAAACACAAAGAGAAAGAAGAAAAAAGGGAAAAAGAAAAAATATCTTTTTCAGGCCTGCGAGACTCCGACAAAGCCGCGCGAGAGCGAAGCACAAACACGAAGGGTAAACATCTGCCAATGGTGCGGAATGTCTTGTGCTAATATTGAAAGATCAAATCTAAAATAAGGTCGATTTTGTGCATAAAAAATGATTTTCAATAATCTTTTGTGGTTTAGAGGGAAGGAATCAGTTAGGAGTGAACGAGGGAATTAAAAAATGAAGTAATAAATGATTATATTGTGTAATAATTAATAACGAATGAATTATTATTAATAGGGTAATGAATGGTTATATAATAAAATAATGAAGGGTGAATGATGGAATTGAATAATTTAGTAATGATTGTACGAACACGAGCAGCACGAGTATAGGAGTTGCCTCTGATATATATATATATATATATATATACTATAATATATATATATATATATATATATATATATAGGGGTATAGTATGATATATATATATAGTATACCTATAATATAGTAGTATAGTTATATATATGATATATATAGTATAGGTATCATATTTAACTTTTTATATAAATACCAAAATAATAATATAATAATATTAAAATATATATATATATTAACTATATATATATATAGTATAATTATTCAATATAAGATATATATATATAATATAATAATATGTAAATAATATATATAATATATATATATATATAGTAGGTAATATATATATATTTACTATATAATATAATTAGTAAAAAATATATATTTACTATATATATATATATAGATAATATATATAGTATATACTATACTAATATTATATGTATATATATAATATTAGATAATATATATATATTAATATATATATATAGATATATGGTCATAACTTGGGCTTTCCAAAGCTTTTTGAGTCTCTCATGATCTCTATTAGGACGTCCGTAAGTAACAGTCGTCTGCAGAGCTTCCATTCTCTTCTGAATTTTGATTCTTTGCTCTTAATTCCTTTATATTTTTTATCTATACTTATCTCTCTAGTTTCTTTTCCGATCGCTCTTTGGCATCTGCTGTAGCCGTTAGCAGATCATCTCTTTAAAACGGCATCTGCTGTAGACGTCAGCAGATCATTCTTTAAATCTGTCTATTGATTTATTGCTTAAGTTTCTGACTTAATATACTACATTAACTTTATATAATTACTCTATTTTTTACCTTCTGGGATCTATGCGAGACTATCTATTGGTCAAGTAAATGTGAGTGAATTTCTATTTAGGATATAGGGAGAGTTTATATATGTGAACCCTGGTAATACATACGCATTATAGTTCTTGAGTCTAAGTTTAGCCTACAGTGTATGACATTACCAGTATAGACGACCCGAGAGTTGTAGAACAATCGGTCTAAGGTACGACAATGGTATCGAACTTGTATACACGGTACAACAATATGGATCTATGTGAATCCGCGCACAGTAGAGAGTGAGAAAATCAAGTAGTAGCTATGGAGTGCGCGATTTTTAAATTCGTTCAAACTCAACAAGGAGTTTAATTTGAGAGTGGTCTATTTTGAGAAGATGTCTGTGACTCGTTTTCTGCTTCGAGTTCTTTTGTTGTTTATGTAAAATTTAGTTATCTATAATGTAAAGACATAACTTGGCAGCGCGTTCACAGATGGAGTGAGGAAGTAAAAAAAGGATAGGTATGAGATATAATTTAGAGTAACGAATGTTAAGTGAACAGAGTTATAATATATATATATAAATAATTTAAAACAGATGAAAATGAATCCAAATCTGGACTTAAAATGAAAGAAGATGAACGGAAACCTTTGGTTAGTATGCAGAGTAGTTGTGGGTGAGATAAAAGTAGACAGAAGTAAGAAACTATGTTCAATGTGCATCAGTGGTGCGTAGTATTTATCAGAAGATATCGCGAAGCTTAAGACCATATTAGGTATAATATTTACAAAATATAAAACTACAAAAATAAGAAATAAATCGGTTTAAGCTGTCTTGATACGAATCCTCGACGTCACTATAGTGGTTATGCCGTAAAAAAGTCTTTGGAGAATTATTGTAAGGAAGGTATAAATAAGAAATAGGATTAAAGTGCATTGCGTTAGGGTGACATACAAATAGGTAAAGTTAGAATTCTAGATTTTCAGCTAGACAGGAGTACTGAACAGTCGGACAGAGACCCTTAAAACAAAGGAATATTTAAGAGGAACTGTTTGGATAGGAAATCTATTATAATACAGAAAGACGATGTAAGAGACGTCAGACATCCTGCTACAATCGTACACAGTCGCACAACTAATTACACTTATGGGATGGACTCTCAACTTGTGAGCATTATGCATACAGATAAGTTATCTATATGGATTCAAGGCAGGCAATTCTTTATACCATTCGAGGCAGATATTACTTCCATAACATTGGCATCGTAGGAGAGAGAGCATAGTGGGATGTTGTAGGAGCGAAAATTGGTGTAGTACCAAAAGCGCCAGATAAGCAACGTAAAAAGTATTATTCTATGGAAGAGATCATTTATGCCTTTAGTATTTAGAGATTGAATGTTTGCGGTGTCATTATTCGTTTAGCAGTTTTAGAGTTAAAGTGCTCGGTAGATATAGAGAATTGAAGAGAAATAGTAATAATTTTCAGCCATAGGTACATTTATTAGAGGAATTACCGGGAGAGAGAGAGTGAGAAGGATGGAGGCAGATGAGTCAACAGATTATTGTGGAAGGAGTGTAACAAAAGCACACGTTGTAACGTAGATAAGTTGGTATTTAGAAAATGGTAAGAGGATACTGTGATTTAGGTTATTATTTGAACGATTATGCCAAAAAAGGATATGTACAATGCTTATAATAGCGAAGCCCTCACTGTGACCACGGATGATATTACTACGCCTAGCGCATCCCCAAATGAAAATTGCAAAAATAAAAAATTACTAGTAAACAAAAAAGAGGATTATGACTGTCTTCTTTAAAACGTTTAATATACGAATACTTCTTTGAGGTAATGTAGATGACGGTATCTAAAGTGGTCTTCTCTCTATTTGCTTTATTTTAATATGTATCCATCAATACGGTAAACTATATAGGCAGTAGATCTAGTGGCAACCAGAGCGTATGGGTATATAAACTGATGATATGAAGTGGACAGAGGGAGTTTGCCGTTGTGTGCGAATCCTGAAAGATTAAGTAAATTGGGTTATGGGGTTTGACCGGAGGTTAAACTTAAAAAGAGGTGATCCTTTTGTATATAAGTAAAATAGTATGGTATTATAATGTTTAAGATGATGGTGTGGGTGAGGAGAGTCACGTCGTTGTGAAATCATGTTGCATTGTGACCATTTTTAACGGGTTACTTAAATGAATAAGTGCTTGAGTTTTTTAAATTATTAGTGACCCTATATGTGCGGAGGTAGATAACGGTGAAACGGAGATTGCAGAGTGTAGTAGGAAACGCTTGTATGGTAGACTACGCGATAACTCGAGCGCGGACCTTCTAATTTTTCCCCTAAACACTGTCCTGATTCCAAGGTAGACATGAGATAATCATAAATTCAGCAGCGAGTAGTGTAGAGGAAGATATTCTCATTTTTACGAGAATGAATGGAGGAACTATGTACATTGTGTAGTTCGTAAGGTTCTGATGACGGTATGTTGCTTATAACGGTGTTAATGTATGATAGTAGTAGTGAAACCATGGTGTGGATATATTGGAAGGTTAGGACGTAAGGTGCAGTATGTTCCAGGATTATATCTTGGGGGCAAGTGTAGGAGTGAGAACATAAATAAGAATGAGAATAGAGGTTTGTATTAGAGAGTTGTGTGTGTGAAGAAAAGACGTTATCACGAGGATAATTAAGTGCGCTTATTACAGAAGGTGTGGACTCATAATGAGGGTGTATGATGAGTCTACCTGGTCTAGGATCCAGTATGGTAACTAAGTGTGTAGTGTTGAGCAGTTGATCGCGCGAGAGAGGAACTGCGAGAACGCGAACGTAAAAAGTAGATTGAGTCGCAGTAGAATGTTTTTAAGTGGAAAATATTGTGAGTTTTGGTTGGGAAAGGAGAATAATGGATGTCTACAATATAGTTATTGGCAGGTTTTTGAAGAGGAAGTGCATGATTGGTGCGGCCCAAAAGGTTGATGTCCAAATTGGCGAGATATCATAGTGGGTGTCTGTCTTGGTGCTGTGAAACTCCAAGGTTGATTTTTGGCTCCGATGGGTTCGCACTTATGAATATGTTCGTATTCTTCCATTAATTATTCTTTTTAGGGTAACTGCATCCTCCCCTTCTAAATAATATTGTAAAAATGAAATTAAAATACACATTAAGAAAAGAAATAAATGTATGACTGCTGAAATATCCTATTCAATGTGTACTTAATTTTAATATACAAGATGAATTTCTTTTTATATGAATATATATTAAGCATAATTTTTTCTTACAAATTATAATTCGGTTCTATATATACAGGTCGACAACCTCATTTCAGAAATTAGACCGGGTTGTTCATATTAAAACCCAATCAAAAATCAGAAATTAGACCGGGTTGTTCAGATAAAAACCCTTTGAATTCTTAAATATATATTTTTTTAATTTGACACCCTAAAATAAATGAGTCCAAAACACACACCATCTGATGTATATTATATATATACGGTAAGTTGTAGTATATTATATTCTGTATATATCTATATATAACTGTATATATATATATAGTGGGATATAATATATTAGTAGTATATATTATATTTAAATGTAATTGGACGATCTTTAGTTAATAATATAATTTAAGCACAGTAATAATATATATATATATCACATAAGAATATTAATATATATATATCATTGATAATTACTTAACTATATATATAGTCTCTATGATATATATATTAATATATATTATATTAATTTATAGTAATATATATAATTACGTCTGCGGTTAGACATCAAACGACGTATATATATATATGACGGGAAATTGAAGTGAAAATAGAGCATAATTACTCTAACGCATTACATAAGTAACGCTTCGGGGTTACGAGGAGAGTTATTAGCTTGGAGCTAACTTAAGGAGGGTGGGGAATATAGGAGGTTGTTACAACAGAAATTCCATATAAAAAAACAAGATTGCAACTATCTCTATTATATATCAGAAGGTATCATCTATCTCCTTAGATACTACTTACAAAAGATGTTCAAAGTGGCGTCTCAGAACTCTAATTTACTATACGGTCACGGCACCATCCGTGTATAGCACTTTACTGCTGTTTTGTCTGTCACATGCTCGGATATGAGTTCTTCCTTGCGTAGTTCTTACGTCACTTCAGAATATGGGTGCCGTATATCGACACCACAGCCCCTCAGAGAGGAGAACTCAACGGTGTTAATAGGTGCGAGCGAACGTGGAGGTCGAGCAGCATGCCGGCTCCCGATCTTATCCATCGTAAAATGGGTACTAGTGAGTTAACCCAGCAGTGCGTGCTGTTCCTAGCACATAGTGTGAAGTGGACCGGCAGCCACCACTTAAACACAATGCTGACGTAGATTTTAACACGGGGACACTCCTCTAAGGAGCACTCGAAACCATTCTTAGTATAGATTGGAGTAGTTTTAAGTCTATTCCAGTCAGGTCAGAATGAGAATTAGGAGGCCAGAGGAGATTTATGACCTCTACATATCTCAGCCACCAGGCTGTTTGGAGACGTAATATTTATTCCACGTGGCTCCTGTGAAATTTGACCATCGGTTCAGCTCCAGTCATGACTTTAAAATTCCACGGTCTACTGATTCTCTCTGTAGCTCCGTATTCCCCAATAGTAAGACTACCGTCCAATCCTTCTGCTCTCATTTATACTGAACATTTGACACATATCAGCTCTCAGACACACATTTTTTATGGTATTATGATAATTGAATGATTTTACTGAATGGGATTATTTATTAACTAGACTTTTAAAACTAGGAAATATTTATAGAAATAATTTTAGAATACAGGAAAGAGAGAAAAATTGGCATCCTCCTAAATTTTAATAAATTCTCTTTGAATCATATGAGCAAATGCATTATACCTAATACATAATGTTATTTATTGAAAAATTAAAACAATTTTTAATTGCAGTTATTTATATTTCAGTTCATCTCGATAGAGTTTAAATATTACACACCCTTTAAACTTATGAGCCGGTCCTGAACAGAAGCCACAATTGTTTATTCACACTAATATATTTTTTATTGGATTATGACATTATATTATATATATACTCAGTAGCGGGAAATAGGCTATAAAAGTATTATATATTTAATAATATCTTAGTATAGTATAATATATTATTTAAGAATCCAAAGAAAAAATCTTTGAAATTTAATTTATTAGATTGTCAAAAATACATATTGTCTAAAAAAATCTACTCCTATTATATAGATATTGATAAAAATAATCATTTAAAGATTATAAATTATCTGATATTATTAGAATTAATATTAATAATTATATATATCAAAAAAAATACTACAGATTAACATTAATTAATAATTACTAAAATCTTAATATATATAATTATATATATATATTAAAGCATAATAAAGATAAAGTATGACAAAAATGTAAAGGTGAATGCAGATAAAGATAACAATATATAAAGATACAATAAAATTGACAGATATAATAGCTTTATATTAATAATGCTATATATATATCATAATAACCTTTCGTCCATATAAGCTATATATATATATCTAACTATATATTAAGTATTTTATAATTAAATTTATATATATATACTTCATAATATATGTATATATTATATACTATATTCACTTCTTCCTAAATTTTAAAATAATTCTCTTTGAACTGCCTAAGGATATGTTGTTCATATTATTAAACTTATTCATCTCATTGTTTTTAAAAATAACCTTCTCAATAAATGACCTCCTTATAATATGTCCTTAGATCCGATTTTTATTATTTTTAACAGTAATAAGATTTTTCACATGCACTCGACTAAGAGGAGTAGCGCTGTTATTGTGTTACCGCATAACTTGAGAAATTTGACGATAATAAGTCGTGATTTTTGGCTCTTATATTATGATAAGACAGGACGTTTTATATTATTTCATCTAAATATCCATGGAATTCCTATTGATTTTTCAGAGGATTTTTAAGGATTGAAGGTCTTTAATATGCCGATTGTATCTTTTGTCTCAATCGTTTTTGCAGTGATTACAGTTTGTCCATTGTTTGTCAAGTTGACCTTCTCATCTTCATCTAACTAAGGTATATCTAGAGGAGGATTTCCGTAGAAACTGCTGAATACTACTCTGATCTCTAACGCACAGAGTTTCTGTTTGATAGTGTTATTCATTTTTAAAGTCCTAGCTTACAAAGAGCATTCCTACCTTCATACACTATCATTAAATCTTCAGTTCTGTTGTATTTTAAATATCCAAATAATGTAGAAATGGCGAACAAAAATAAGAGGATGAGTCAATATCTATCCTTCTTTCTGTAACATTTTTTATGGTATTTAGCTTTCCTCTATAGCAAATGCTTATGCTATTATAGCTTAATGACTATTTTCTTATTAATTTCGAATCTTATGAATAAGGAAAAAACGTAATGTATACGATTTCCCCCCCATCTTTTCACTTATAAACAAATATTCTGGCAGTCAAGGTCTTCTAAATTGAATATTTTTCGGTGAAAGTGTGTGCTTTAAATATTCTTTGAGGGTTTCACGATTTGTTCGCCACTGACTATAGGAGAGAGAAAGTTCAGGAGAACCGGCAGCCATCTTGTTTGAGTAATAGAGTTTCTTTATTTTAGTGGTAAGCCTTTAGAGCATAAGACATGTAACTTCCCATACTTGTCTCTTGATGCTAAGATGCTGACTTTTCCAAGCCTTGACGCTTTAGAACCTCCATTAATTTTAGGTACGTGCTGCTTTTTGTTATTTATTCGCCTTGCTTAAAAAATTTGCTTATGACATTATTGCCTGAGCAAATCGCACTACTAACGTAAGTATTAACTCCACACTCAATGTAGTGAAAATGTTAACTGTCATTTGGAAAATTCTCCTTAAAGTGGTATCATTTGGTTAAAGTTGTATCATTCTTTGAAGCAAACATCTCACAATTTAATATTATTACATTTGGACAGTTCAATAATAATCAGTATCACATTTACCTATTTCCTATTCCTCATTCCTTCAATTTAATTTCATTCGTATTGATCATGTTATCCGTAATTCACCGACAACGTTTAATTACTTGCTCTCGTATTACTTTTAGAAAATCTTCTAAAACGCTAAATAACAAATATTCCTTGCAAGGAAAGATGAACCGTTTGCCGTCTGTGTCTTTATTATATACTAGACCATGTCTTTGGAATAATTGTTTATCTTTGTCCACATGTGTAATATAAAGAAGAGAAAAATATTTAGTCTTTGCCGATTTTGAATTAGTATTTTGGAAATAGTGTAAATTCATTGAACATTTAACCGCACTTGACGGATTTTAAATTGCATCTCGATTATAGTTTTCCTCTCCTTTGTGTAGACGTCTGACCCTTTTTGCAAAGAGGTTCTAGATATTTTACGAATATTTTCAAGGTCTAAAGGGACTTCCAGTTTACGAAACCATGTCTCCACACAGTGCTTTAAATCCTGGTCTTGCCAAAAAAACCTAACTGGGTCACTTGATCTTTACCTACCTTATAATCAAATTATATTTGTAAAGTTTTCACTCGACATAGACAGGAACAAGTTTTGACAATTGAAAATAAGTTCCCATTTTAGTCTGAGTTTTTGAAAATAAAGGTTTATCCTGAAACAGCTTTTGTTTAACATTTCTTTTTAACATTTGTGCAGCAATGTCTGGATGAGAGCGCTTTAAAAATTTTGCAAGTTAAATTTAAAGGATCCTGTAGATGTATTATGATCCTCAATAAGTAACTGGTGGTTCGGTAAACTGTCTTTTAACATGATCGAACTGACTGTGTTCCATCAACTGGTGTTAACTTTATTGCTACACCAATAAGTAAGTATTTTATCTCAGAGTAAATATAAGATATTCAAGTACATAGGTGCTTTCGATTTGGTGTTAGTTTGACATGATTTTCTTAAGGATATTAACTGTAATTAATTAAAGTTATCTATAGAAGTAATAGGAACCATTTCTTTTATTATGAACTAAAATAAGTACTAATGTCAAATTTCTAAAAAGATATATATAGTATATATATTATATATTATATATATATATATATAGGTATATATATATTTAAATATATATATATATATATATATATATTATATATTATTAGTATATATATATAGTATACTATAATATATATATAAATACTTAATATTAATACCTTGTATTAAGAAAATTAAATATTATTTAATTTTGTACTTGCCGAAGCGTTTTTTTGTGGCTCCGACTCCGGCTCCGTTCCCAGGCTCCCTAAAATTTCAGGCCTCCGGCTCGGCCCCCAAAAGATTTCACGGCTCTCGGCTCCATGCTCCTAATAACCTTTGCAATGCCGTCCAGGTCGTCACGGCTCCATGCAAAGGCACTCGCCGCAACAATGAAGTATCTTAACCTTCGTGCTGGTTAATAGTGCTCTCTGATATGACGGACTTTCCTGCCCCCAGGTGACTGTTTCTCTGGTGTCGAGTGCCCTAGTCCACTATGAAGTATATGACTATCGTCCGTTCAAGCACTGACTCTGGGAAACTGTCTGTTACGTTATTTACTACTACCAATAAACCATTCCACGAGAATTCAAGCAGATGTCCTATGTTGTTAGATAGGAAACGTTGTAACATTCGTTGCAAACTCGCTAACTGTCATGGCGCTCCATACCACAGCCTAGTGTTTTCATATTGCCTGAACGTGTGGGCACACTTACGACTTTGAAAGCTATCTCTAAAACGTAATCAGCTCCACGATGACGGGTTCTTTTGTCTGTAAATCACGTATCCGTGCAAGATAAATCATGGGCACCCATGACGGTGTGAAGTACACATAAAATTCATCCGCAATGCCAGCACGCGTCATGAATGTGTAAAGTATCCTACATTAGTTTGCTGATTCACGTTCCTCCAGACGATTGAATTCACAGCAGATTCCTGAATTAAGTGGCAGAACAAGGTCTCGTCTGTTACCTCCTTGCCGGCATACGCATGCAGAGTCTCACACCATTATCATTCCATGCGTCACACGATCCGTATCACGTACAGCAATATTCAGCAACCTCCCGAGTTGGGAATAACGTGTGGGGGCATCGATAAACGTTTGTAAATAGTATGTATATAACACGAATATTACGATACGAAAATATTAAGACAAAGTGAGCGGCGGAGATGTACACTTGTTGTTGGTAAACTAACCCTGGGAGATAGTTTATCGCTCATTGGTGAGGTACAAATTGATTTCCTTGGTTGTCCCGTCCTTAACTCACGCGACAACTCCCATATCTCGTCTTATTAACGTTAGTTTGCCGTTGTCGCATATTAACTTATGGCAAGCTTGACTGGTGTATCTGGATCTCCGATAACGAAAAGTATAGAGGGTAATATTGTTGTTCTATTTTACACATGTATCCGTATATGAAAGTTCGCCGTTCATTCTGGAACATCCTATACTTTATCTATATATTATATATATTATATATATATATATTATATATATAAATATATATATATATATAATATATATATATAATTATATAATATATACATATATATTATGATATATATATATATATATTCGTATGTGTGAGAATGGTAGTTACTGTATGTTTGACCTTCTGTTCAACTTAGAATCTCGAGATCAAGTTCGATTAAAGGTTTATTATATTATATACTATTATATAATATTATAATATATATATAGTATGATATATATATATATTAATTATATAATATATATATAAATATATATATATATATATTTATATATTACCATTACAATTAAATTTCAACTAAAATGTACGTTCTTCTAGACAAAATAAAAGGTTTGTGCAAAAATTTTTTTATAATAAAAACCAATTAAATAATGTGATGAAAAATGTATCTTTTTATATTTTTTGGTATGATGATATTTTTTGGAATTTTAACTTTTTATTTTTCATTTGAAAAATTTTATTCTCATTTTCTTAATCAATTAGGCTCCTTTTCCAAAAACGCCGATATTAATCGTTTATTTCTTTCGGCTTCCGTTGTACTGCTACAATGAAA
>JABUQX010113909.1:0-75212 GCA_015478945.1 Trachelipus rathkii
ATATTATATTTATAATTATATATATATAGATTATAATATTATATATATATAATTTAATATTAATATATAATATTATATATATATATATATATATATATATATATAATATAATCCGTTAAGTATGTGGAGTAGTATATATTATTATAAATAGACTTACCTACAATGAAGCAAAGCTAGAGTTGATATTTTCGCAAAAATGCCAAAAAAATGTAGACTTATCTTCGCAGGCTCATTCCAATTTCGTCAACAGGCTGATCTGTTTATATTAAGTAAGTAATGCGCAATCCGTTTACGTCTCCATCGAATATTTCTAGATAAGGTTTTTAGCGTTTAGATTGGGAGAAGATTCGTCAGCTGTTGACCGTGAAAACGACCGAGTAGTAGTATGTAGGCTAAAATTTGCGTCTGCATAAGGAACCCTATTTAGATACATGTAGATTGCACTGTATAGGTTAATGCGGTCTATTTCAAGTTATTTAGCCCTATCTGTTCCATCGTATTCACTACACATTCTGCTACCTCAACTCAAATTCAATGTACACTTATTTCTGGGAGAAAATTAGAGGAAAAGTTTCATAAAACATTAAGCAACATGTAACTTCATTGAGGAAACGATGATTGAACAAATCAACAACCCAGCGACGAGGAATCATTTTACAAATTCTCATTCTTATTATATATGACTCCCGCCACATATAAATATCATTAGGATCACATACATGACCCCATATGTTTACTAGATATCGACGAACTAGCGGTTTTATATCTAATACTTCAATTAGAAAGTATCCTTAATAAAATTTAGTGAATAATAATTAATTAGATTATATTAATAAATAAATCAAATACATTATATACTCTATATATTATATTATATTATAATTTATATATATTTATATATATATAATATACTAGTATACTATATATACCATATATATATTATATATATTAACTCTTATGATGAGAATTTGGAGTGATTGACTTCTGATTGAACTTTTGTTCGTGCTTATAATAATGTTTAATGATTTTTAGACTAGGCTGATTTTCAGTTTCGGAAAAAAAAAAAAAAAAAGTTGCATTCTTTTGCATTTTTCATTTTGAAGTTAGGTTAGGTCAGGATCAATTAGTTTATGTTAAGATTATTTTATGGTTGGATTAATGTTCCTAGGCTAGGCTGTTATAAGGTTAGACTTAGGATACGTTAGCGTTAGGTTAGGTTTGCTAGGCGGTTCAGGTTAGGCTAAGAATATTTAGGTCATAGAGTTAGGTTAGGTTAGTATAGATTAGGTTAGGTTAGTTAGGTCTGCTTAGACTAGGTTAGATGTCGACTATTATAAATTTAGCTCAAAATAATGAAAAATACTCCAGAATTTTATTAATTTTAATTGAAAATATATGAATATTCTCAAAAATTATTTAAAACATATAGAAATATAAAAAAAAACGTTCTAAAGCAATTTTGAACAAAGATACTCAATACGCTAGTGAATAAAGGGAAATGTTCATTAATATATAATTGTGTCAATATATAATAATAAGCTATTATAGGACATATATTTAGTATAATATATATTTGGAATACTAATATATATCTAATATATAAGTATATATATATAATATTGATATAATATATATAGTATAGTATATATAGTATACATATGAACAATATAGTAACGTATATAATATATATATATCATAATACAGTACAAAAGACCAATCAAAATGAAAAACATTTTATTTCAAAATTTGAGTCTTGTCAGAGTAGTAAATTTCATTTTAATCTAGTTTTGTATTCCAAATAAATGAATGAAGTTTCCAATATTTGAAGATCGGATTCTTCCGCGTCATCCAAAATTCTAAAATTATTGTCCTGTATACTGTGGTGATTTGGAGAGAATGGGACTTTATTGCCGTAAGAAGGATTGTGTAATTGATAAAAAGATCTGAAGTATACATCTTTATATTTGAATATCCTCGTAGAGTGAAAACAAATACGTAGTCTTCTTAGTCTTTCTTATTTAGGTGGCCTCCAATCAATGCACTTATATTTATATACGAACGAATTCAGTGGAAGTTTTTCTTTAAAAGATAAAATTTTGGAACTTTTGTTACCATTATAGTCTCTATCTGCGTCTCTAAATTGGTGGAAATTTTTACTTAAAACGTCGTCAATCTTATTTTTTAGTTCACAATCCATTCTTCCCATAAAAGGTAGTTTCATATAATACAATTAACTCAACTTTTTTTTTAAATTTAATAGAAAGTTCTTTTCTAAATATACGATATTTTCAGTTAAAAATTTCGAAAACCCGTTCTTCAAGAATAATGATTTATGGAAGACTAGTTCTTTCGAGATGTTGAAATATGAAGACATTTTATATATTCTCTGTCAAATCAAAAATTCTTAATTAAATTATTTTTTATATATGTGCCTTAATAAAGAATCAAATTTAGTTGTCAACCATGTCAAAGTTGTGTCCTACAAATATTATGTTAAAACCCTTTATATGTGTATATATCAAGTAAAGCTACAGCGACAAAGTATTCTGCTAATGTGCAATTGTGATGTTGGATGCGGCAGGGAGTATATGGGTTTGCTGCTTGTCCTCGGAATTGAATATATTTAATATTAAGTTACATATCAACGAGGCCAATGAAATTCGAAAAAGCAGAACAACGAGAGTATATCTTCTGTAAAAAAAAAATATATATTTGCACCAAGTAGGACATTCATTAAACCAAATTGTTTCATAAATATCACATGAAGATATTAATTACTAAGAGTGGAACATAAAGGACTTCCCATTTCCACACCGCCATCAGCTAAGTATGAATAAAGGACTTCCCATTTCCTCACCGTCAAATTTGTGTATAATGGTTTATCGCTAATGTATGAATATTTAGATTTTTTGTAGTATAGATTTATTAAGGAAATTCCTCTTGATCTAGATTGTTCTAACTTCATAGGCCAGTTGATGGTTTTCAACTTATATTTTTTAAGGATATTTTCACATTATTCAGATCGTTTATTGAAAATATAGCCTATAATAATTATATATTATATATATTTAAAGATATATATATTATATTTATAGTATCATATGGATTATATATTATACTATAGTATATATATACGTATTAAATTATGATATTATATATATATTATTTATGTTTATATAACAATAATAGATGGTAATCTTTGACTATTCTCTCTCTTATAATTTCTGTTAATATCTACCTACTATATTAATATATTATAGATATATATATTATATATTATATATAAAAGTATACATAAGGGCTAAAGTTCTTCTCCAAAGATTCGTTTGCGTCATAAAATGTATATTGTATCAATGCGACTCATGCTGAGTCCCATGTATGTATGTATTATGTAATTGTATGTAGTATTATGTACAGTACGTATGGATGCACAGCTCCTATTGAGCTGTGTGTGTGTCCATAGTTAATGCAAATTATATAAAAAGATACTTCTTAAAAAGTCATATATATATATATATAGTATATATATATATATATATAGTATAGTATACTTAATATAATATATATATATATATAATTATTATTATATATACTATATTATATATATATATGCTAATTTTAATATATATATATATATTATATATATATAAGTATATAGTGCTTTAGTAAGTATATATATATAATATATATATCATTATATATATATATATATAGTATATAGATATTATATATTATAATATATATATGTATATATATATTATATACTAATATTGATATACTATATTATACTATATTATTATATAATATATATATATATATATATATAATCATATATAGTATATATAGTTATATTATATATATATATATGGGCACGTGCGAGCCGGGCCTTAAATTATAATTACTAGATAAACCTTTAGTATTAATCGATAACCATTACGTAGCTATTAGTAATAGATTTAAAATCCCCCTAATATCTCTATGAAAATCTACGATGCCCACTATAACCACAGACCCGTGAGTGTTGAATAAAACAAATTATGAAAATCCTCCACAACCTCCCAATAAAAAAATTGGTGTATCAAATATCTTGATATAGAATTTTGTATTTATATCCCTAACGTCTATTAGGGCGTTTCATTTTTAATTTAATTCTGTTCCAAATTAAGAAGTTTTCTATTAAAAATTATTGTCCTCATTCTATTGATTTTCGTCAAAGAATGAATAGAAAATAAAAGAAACGAAAAATGAATGAAACAAAGAGAGAAAAAAAAAGGTGAAAAAAAGGAAAAGAGAGGAGAGAGAGAGAGCAGCAGAGAGACGAGATAAGAGAGAGAGAGAGAAGAGAGAGAGAGAGAGAGAGAGAGAGAGAGAGAGATGAGAGAGAGAGAGAGAGAAGGATGAGAGAGAGAGAGATTTAAATCTATTTATTGGAATACTTGGCTAGTTTTATTCAAATATTTAAGCTTGGAAAAATTAAATTTTAAAATTCTTTCTAAACTGAAATCTTTAATGTCATAAAATAAGGAAGAAAATGGGAATATCTTTTGTTAATTATTATTATTATTATTTATTATTATTATATTAAACTTTTAAGTTAATATTATTATAATTATTATCTTATTATTATTATTATTATTATTATTATTATTACAGGTTAGTATAGATGTAGTTGTAGCAGTAAAGTAATTTAAGTAAAAGTAGAATTGAAAGGTAAAGTAGAAGTAAAAGTAAAACCACAATCTAATAGATTGTGGTAAAACGCCCCAGTCTCCCATCCCCCCGCCATTCCCCTCGCCATCCCCCCCCGTCATCCATCCCGCCATCCCCCCCGCCATCGCCCCCAAAAGCAGCGCATTTGAAAATGGTTATTCTTTTTATTCAGGCTTCTCTAGTTGAGTTTCTTGAACTATTTTGAACGAAACAAGTTTTCCGTAATCGATGCTCGTTTTATTCATTAGACACAAACAGTGGTTGGTGAGTTGCCAAAATTTTAACAAACGATTCACTCCTTTTTCATAAGATTTACCTATCGGTTCTCTT
Source organism: Trachelipus rathkii (assembly GCA_015478945.1). NCBI lineage: Eukaryota > Metazoa > Arthropoda > Malacostraca > Isopoda > Trachelipodidae > Trachelipus > Trachelipus rathkii. The sequence continues at coordinate 5,041 of JABUQX010113909.1, forward strand.
TCATGTAAAGTTAACTACCCCGATCAGTTTTTCTCGAAGAAGTTTTATCTATACCTGTTTACCAAACCTGCTCCAGCTCACCCCTGCCTGTTTCAATGAAGTATATTTGGTTCATTTGTTTATAATTCATTTTCAAGTCAAAGAAGTTCCTTCTCTGTATGGAATCGAGAAGTGAACCAGGTACTTTAACCACACCAGCATATTGCATAATCGCAATAGCGATTATGCAATATTTAACACATACAAATTATTAAGAACGAGGGATAGGACAGGCTGCGACACCTCAGGTGATTGTCGCCTTGAAGGGAGCCGATTGCTTTAAAAGTAGTTAAAACCAGTTTTTGGTGGGATAGCCAGTGGTAAGCATCGAGTATATTGTCCTCAGTCGTCACACGCGGTGGTTCCATCTTGGAAAGGCAAGGTACATTCTTTACCTTCCCCCTATATGTTCTTTGTTTAAGATTATATTAAGTTATATAACTATTATATATTAATATTATATATATATTATATATATTATATAGTATATATACTATATAAAAACCTTTTTTCCAAAACCTTTTTTCGGAGATTCCCTGTAAATAATTGCCCTCCATTCCTATACTGTCCCTTACATAAGAAAATTTTGGCGCCTGAACAGGGACTAGATGTTCCTGCCCTTTTGTTGCTGTAACTATTTAGTGCTGTTGCAGCATTTATTCCAGTAAATATTTATCTGCATATCTGTTACAGAAATTGTTCAAATTGTTTAATTGTTCATTATCAAACCTGGTTGTGAGAAACTCCTGGCAACATCCCATGTTGCATCCAACAATAGTTTTCCCCAGATTTACATTTTATATATTTTTTCTGAATGTATTATATATAAAGTTTCATGAATATCCATGTAGAATGGATGTATATGTATAAATATGTTTGTCTTTTTATACTGTATATCTATATATAAGGGAAATTGTGTAAATGTGTCTGTGTATGTGCACATACGTGAGCGTTGATATAAGTATTATTTGTATCATGTCTGCACCTTCACTTATTAGTATATATATATATATATATTATACTTAATATATTATTAACTTATATCTTTACTAATATATATAATATCATTATTATTAGTATATATATATATATAGATATATATTAGTATATATAGTTATAATATAATGATTATATAATATCTAACGTGAGTGAAAACCTACAGTAGATACTATATATATATATATACTATAATATATTATATATATAGTATACTAATATATATAATATATATTATATTATACATTCATGTCATTGTATGTATCCATGTATGTGTGTCAATATCTGTTTGCAATGCTCAGCACAATTCATGTCTGTGTCAAAATTCAAGTCGATGTCTGTACCCATGTTTGTGTCCATATCTGTGATTAATGTCTGTAACAATGTTTGTGTAAATGTCTGTGTTAATATATCTGCCCATATCTGTGTTAATGTCTGGGCCAATATCTGTAACAATGCTTGTGTAAATGTCTGTGTTAATGTCCATATCTGTATTAATGTCTGTAACAATGTTTGTGTAAATGTCTGTGCTAACACATATGTCTGTGTTAGCGTGTGTCAATGTATGTGTGACATTGTCTGTATGAGTACCTTTTTCCAGACATCCGAATATATATATTTAAAAAGGGGACTAACCCAAACGGTTGTCAGGGAAAATGGCCGACAGGTCAAATAGTCAACACTTCAAAAAAAATTCCTGTTCATCCCGCCGCAGGCGTTAGGTTAATTTAGGTTAGGTTAGGTTAGGTTAGGTTAGGTTAGGTTAGGTTAGGTTAGGTTAGGTTAGTTAGGTTAGACGTTCAGGTATAGTTAAGTAAGATTAAGTTAACTTTACGTTAAGTTAAGTTAAGTTAAGTTAAGTTAAGTTAAGTTAAGTTAAGTTAAGTTATGTTAAGTTAAATTAAGTTTGGTTACGTTAGGTTGTTAGGTTATGTTACGTTAGATTGTTAGGTTAGGTTAAGTTAAGTTAGGTTAGATTAGGTTAGGTTAGGTTAGGTTAGGTTACAGTAGTAGGAGGGCCATTTTGCACACATTTTTTTTTACCCCAAAACCCATTTTGCACACATTTTTTTTACCCCAAAACCCATATTGGACAACGAAAAACCCACCTGAGCGAGGAAAAACCCACCTACCTGACCGACCTTCCTGACCTTTTTTTGACGCGTGCGAACCTTTCTTGAGTGCTCGAATTATTGACCTACCTGACCTTTTGGGCCTTACCTTTTTGGCCCTTTACTTTTTTTCGACCAACCCTTTGGTATTCCATGGTCATTTTTTGGCCCACGAATTTTTTGGCGCACTTAATTTTTCAGGCAACCCGTAATTTTTGCAACCTCCTGATTTTTAGCACCTTTCGAAGAAAAGGGTGCGCCAGATGGAGGCATTCGTTAAACACGCTATTTACCCCTATTTTACCCCCCCTATAATTTTTCGACGTGGACATTTCCAACCACATATTTTTGATATTCCTTGAGGGCTACATATTTTTGATGTCTTTACTTTGTTTCACCATGATATTTCGACCAACTGTTTGGTCTGATGGGTCAATTTTGGCCGCGGTAATTTAGCTACCTGGTCTTCCTATGGTCAATTTGGCCCACGAAATTTATCGGACAACCCTTTGGTATTCATGGGTCAATTATTGACCCACGTAATTTTCGACCAACCCTTTGGTATTTCCATGGGTCATTTTTATCCCAACTGTTAATTCTTCAAGCCAACCCTTGGTTATGCCATGCCGCAATCAACGTAAGAAGTTATATCTAGTGATGTTCTATATTTAGCTTTCCTGAGTATTAGTGAGTTGCAGGAGTGATCCAGGTGAGAGTGCTAGTGAAGTGCCAATAGATGCCAATGCGCAGTGCCAGAGTGAGTGCACAATGAGTGCCAAAAGTGGATGCACATTAGGCCAAGTGATGTGCGCACATAGTGCACAACTGAGTGCCACTTTTATCAGCCTCTTTTAGCCTCCCGAACCCGAATTGCCCCTAATATGTTCTTCACCCCTAGGCTATTTAAGGTAATGAAGATCGGATTGCTGTATTTACAAGTTGCATAGAATGCCTACTACTATGACGTTAGTCTTTTTACTATCACTTATTACCACCTGACGGAACACTTATACACACATCACTATTGACATTATACACACTTGAACACTTACATAAACGGCAATATACATTACACTCACACCCCCACACAGATACAATTACACTCACACAGCTCGATTATGTTTGATACCTCAACGTTGATTGCTCAACTTGATGGCCTATCGCAACATATCCAAAGAAATTTCGTTTCGAAATAATACTAGAGTCAATCCATCTTTTTACTCAATTTACGAAATTCTTATTTAAAAACATATACCATTTACATACGCTTAAAGAGTAAAAGCTGAGTTTTAAAACAATAGAGGTGTGGTGTTTTAACACCTAGAATAGTATGCCTTTGTTTTACTGCTTTACTGCTTTAATTTCTGCTTTACTATGCTTTAATCACTGTATTTACTCTTGCACCTCACCCTATCTCAACCCCATGTTTTACTGCTTTAACTCTCGCTTTACTGCTTTAACTCCCTTGCTTTACTGTTGTAACTCTCTGCTTTACTTCTTAAACCAAATCAGAATAACAATATTGTTTTCTTTTTATTTTTTTATTTTGTTTTAATACTTTTATTATTATTTTTATTTTTTTTGTTTTAACTACTTTTTTATTATTAGTTTCATTTATTTTTGTGTTTAATACATTTTAAAATTCGAATTTTATTTATTATTATATTTTGAAGAACCACAGAGTTTTTCTTAATTATTAAACAATTTTATTATAATAAAATTTTATCGAAATTGTTTATTTTAAAAAACAATTATACATTTACCATACCTATAAAATGCATGTAATTACACAGCTAAAACAACTAGTGTGTATATTACCTAACCGACCTAGCGGGCAATTGAGGTATTGGCCTCTTGTTTTTAATGCTTTCGCTTAATCTTTCTGCTTTACTGCTTTAACTCATATTTTACTGCTTTAACTTTCTGCCTTTTTACTGCTTCTAACTAATGTCATTAACTGCTTAACTCTCTGCTTTTAATGTTTATTAACTTCTGCTTTTACTGCTTTACTCATTAATTTTTAAATTCTGTTTTCTTTTATATTTTATTTTGTTTTTAATACTTTTTATTTTATTATTTCTATTTTTATTTTTTTAATACCATTTTTTTATTTTAAATATGTAATGTAAGATAAAAAAAACAACAAGTTTCTATTTATTAGTTCTTTAGGTCTAAATAGAGGTGTATCTGAAATTTATTAAAAACATATTGGGTAACGCTTCTAAAGCAGTTAAAGCATTTTAAAACAATAGAGGTGTTATTACCTAACACCTAGTGGATTAGTATGCCTTTGTTTTACTGCTTTACTGCTTTAACTCTCTGCTTTACTGCTTTAACTCATGTTTTACTGCTTTAACTCTCTGCTTTACTGCTTTAACTCATGTTTTACTGCTTTGACTTTCTGCTTTACTGCTTTAACTCAGTTTTAATGTTTAACTCTCTGCTTTACTGTTAAATCGTGGGATAGTAATGGTTTAAAGATTATTTAATTAACATATGTTTTCTGTATTGAGTTGGTGTTATGAATATTATTTATTTTTTTATTATTATTTAGTTATCTTTAATATGGTGCTATTTAACTTTATTTTTAAATCATACAATATAGTGTTTTAACTACTTAAAGCATCAATATGGGCTACTTTTTATTTAATTGAGCAAAACGGTATTTTACAGCACCCACACACCACATACATAGACACACACACACACACACATACCACACATTCTCACTTGATGACACTTATACCACATTACTATGACACTTAATTTAAACCATAGACAGCTACATTACACTTTATAACATGTGGTCAACACACACACTTACACTATACACACATTAACTATGATACTTATACACACATTCACTATGACACTTTAATATTGTCCATAGACCACTTAACATTTACACTTACACCACACACATTTTACTTTACCTGGCACAAAGCACTTTAACTTACACTCACACAATTTTATATTTTTACTTACGATTTACTTACCACACACACAGATTACTTACACTCGCACACACACACCTGTACACACACAAACACACACACACACACACACACACCCACGCACACTCACTTACACATATAACGAATAATTTATAAAACCTTTTTATGTTTTATTAAACACGTACATTTATATACTCATTCAATTATAAAAAAAATTATTTCAAAGTTTCTAAAACTGTTCTATAATTAAATCAAACATTCATTTTTTAACAAAGGAATTTTATTATTTACACTGTTAATACTGTTTTGTGATAAATTTATACTATTCAAGTTTTAAAATAACTATTACTAAAATCTTTATGAAATTATTAAAACATATATTTTACGTTACCTATAAAGCAATATCAAGTCTAGTCAAATCATGTAGGCCAGCCCCTAGTCCACAATTACCAAGACAATAAAAAGTCACGTAAGTGTTTAGAAACTGTACATGAAACTGTCCCAATGAACAAGTATACTTATGTAGGCTAATTAACAATCTAATAAAACTTGCACTTCAAAGCCTAAAAATCTAAAACTAACAAATAATTGACAACAATGAACACGCCAAATACCCAAATCAATTGATCTAAGTCTGAAAGCAAAAATTTCAAAGTGATTTTGAAACATTTTAGTAATTATTAAAGCCATGTTAGATTTCAGAACTGAAATTCCGATCATCCTACCACATAACACATTCCCAAATCACGACGAAAAACACAAACCAAGTTCTATGACCAAACGAAAATCGGTTGGGGTTTTGCCAGTGTTGCCAAATATATAGTCTAGGTCTAAATTTAGGATAATCCTTTTTGTAACCCGGGGCGATTTTAAGCCTAATTCCAGGTCAAAATATATTTCAAACTGACCTTTTTCGGTAAAATGTGGTGCAATAACTAAGTTTCTGCCTAAAATTTAGGACCTAAATTTAGGATAATCCTTTTATGTAGCCGGTATCGTTTAATCTAAATATATTTTGCAAGGCAATCCTAGTATCTAGAACAATCATGCCATTAATATTTTTATTAATATATTTCCAGCTGAAACATGCTGGATCGGAAGAATCCTTTAGCAGGTAAAAAGGAAAATTGTTTTGCTTGAAGTGTGATGGTCGGGTAATACCTCTATCTCCTATATGACTCGTATGTGATTGGTCTGAGTATATTTATTTTATCGTTCTTTTGAAAATTAACTTATGAATTCTTTAAAATTGTTATTTGAGGCAGATCGTGTTTTTAATTATCTTTTAGACCCCAACTTCAGTTTGTAATAAATCATTAGTATGTTAGCTGTTAAAGGTGCACAAGTTATACTGATTTGATATTAAAAGTGTTTTATTTTTACTAAGTGCATATCAATTATTATAATAAATACTTACACTGAGGAATATATATTAATGATCAACTAGCAATAGACTAATAATTATTCACAGGTTTCATAAGCTAACCACAGCTCAGCATGAGCCCACCCGCAAAGGCAGCCAAACCCCGCACCGCTGGTGCGTCCCGCCGCGTCCCCGCCGCCGCTTCGCCCGCAGGCGCATATTTCCGCGTTCCCCGCCCGCGCGCGTAATGAAATATTGCGCCCCAGGCGCAATAATTCGCGATTCTGTAACCTTCCTGCCGCGGTTGCGCCCGCAGCATATTTCCCGTCGCGAATTATTATTATAGAAACACACGATTGACACACACACACACATGCACAGCCTGTAACACACACACACACACACACACCAACACATTATAAACCGCTCACCACACACACACAGACTTACAACATATAACGTGTATAATTTATTAAACATTTTATTTATTATATACTTAGTGTTATTAGTTACTTCATGCTATTTATTATTATAAATAAGAACAAAGCGTCTACAACGCCCGCAGGCGCAACATTCACACACACACACACACTTCACACACACACACACAGTTCAATAGCGTATAATTTATATTAAAAACATTTAAATTTCTATATTATACTTAGTGTATTTACTTCATGCCTATTGTTTTATTAGATTCACATGACACACACGCAAACACAAACACACCACACTCACAATATACAATATATGTATAATTTATTAAAACATATTTATTTTATTTATTATACTTAGTGTTATACTTCATGATAATTGTTATTATTATTTAGAACAATACACCAAACACACCGCCACACATATCACACAACTCACACGAACACTCACTTACACATAAGCGTTATAATTTATTTAAAACATTAATCTTTATTTATACTCTATTTTCGATTTTTCCTTACTATTGATTTATTATTATTTTAGAATAAGATACACACACTCACACACACAACCACACACACACACCACACACACACACACACACAACACACACACACAACATACACACTTACACATACGCACCACCCACCGATATTTTGATCCCCAAACTTTAATGCCTCAGCTTTGATACTTCAACTTTGATGGTCTCGTTTGATGCCTCATCTTTTGATGTCTCAGTTTTGAGTGCCTTCAACATTTAGATGATGCTCAGCTTGCATGCCTCCAAGCTTTGAACCTCAGCTTTTGATGCCTCAGCTCTGATGCCTCACTTTAATAATTAGCTTTGTACCTCAGCTTAGTGGTTCATCTTTGGACTTCAGAACTTTGATGGCTTAATCTTTGATACCATCTATATTATGATTCAGCTTATAGCAGTTACACTTTACCATAGACACTTACACTTACCTATATCACAACTTCACCTCATTCCTCACATTCATTTACCGCAATCTTTACACACTAGAACATCTTATCATGTAGTTCACACAACTATGCGCTACACATTACAATCACTCCCTCAACTACCAAATGTTCACCTCTACTCTACTCTTATTACAATTATGATTTAATTATTTGTTCAGTTTATACACTCGAGTATTACACGCTGCGCTGATATATAATATTATATATATATTATAGATATATATATATATATATATATTTATATATATATTAAGTTATATATAATATATTAATATACTTATATATATATATTATATATATAAGTTATATAAGTAATAATAGTAATATATATATATTTATTCGCCGAATAATATTGCGCTGCGGGCGCACGCGCGAGAATTACGCGCGATATTTTCGCCTGCGGCGCACGGCGGCGGGAACGCGGAATATTTGCGACCTGCGGGCACGCGGGGCGGACGCGCGGACGGCACAGCGGCTGTGCGGGAATTTGTGCCTATTGCGGTGGGTCATGCTAGCCCTGTGGTTAGCTTATGAACTAGTGAAGTAATTATTTAATATATTATAGTGGAAATTAATTCAACAATATTTCAGCTGTAAGTATTATTCATAAATATATATACACTAGTAAACAATAAACACTTTTAATACAAATCAGATAACTCGTGCACCGCTTAACAGCTAAAAATGGACTATGATTTTAAAATAAGTTTGGTCTAAAAATAATAAAAACACACATCTGCTCAAATACAAGTTTAAAGAACAAAGTTATTTTTCAAAGACGATAAAATAATCTCGACCAATCACATATGAGGTCATATAGAGATAAGGATTACCCGACCAATACACGATAAGGGAAAACAATTTCCCTTAATTACCCTGCTTAAAAGGATCCTACATATCCAGCATGTTTCAGCTGAAAATAATTTATAAAATAATAAATACACATGATTTTCTGTTGGGGGTTCTCTTATAAAAACTGGGGGGCGGATACCTTTGACTGTATCAATAGAGACTAAAATAGCAGTGCCCGTCTCCTCACAAAGAGACTTATCTTTGAAAATTTCAGTTGCCTAAATTTTAGCTATCCAACGTAAGTAGGTAACGTTGCTACACATTTTATCAGCGAGATGTCATGAAGGTCCAGTTTGAAATATATTATGACTGGTACATTAGCATTATAATCGTTGTCGTACAAAAAGGATTATTCTAAATTTAGACCTAAAGTAGTTATTTCATCACACATTTTACAGAGAGAGAGTTCAGTTATCGTATCTGTAAGGAAACTGCGGGTAGTGCGATGTTTCTCTGATGATTTCATATGTAATAGATTAATAAATAATATAAAGAAACCCCGAATTATTTAAAAACTTTGAATATTTTTATTATCACGAATATAAATATATAATATGTTAGGATATTGTTATTTTGTTAATAGTAAAAAATCTAGAATCGATTTAATAAAACATACATGCTTCACTGTAGCCAGACAAGAAACCACTATTCTTGTTAATTTTGATATCTGGCATATATGCGTAGGTAAAAAGTAGAAAGATAAAGCCAAGTCAAATAATAAAAAAAACGTGCATAGATTGGAGTATAAGGCATAATTGTTATGCAGCAGAGTGCTCGGTCTAAACATAATGATTTATCTTGCTCATTTTAGGTAACGTAATACATATATATAATGTATTTAAATAAATATATCATAATAATGATTTTATGTTAAAAATTATTTAAAACTGATAGTTTATAAAATATTTTAATAAAACCATAGAAGTCTATTAACGTAATAACTCATAATCTCTTTGTTCATGATAATGTGTGTTGATTTATTTATAGAGTTTTAGAAAACTTTGAAATAGAAATTTATTTAATTAATGTTGAATGAATAATATAAATGTACGTGTTTATTAAACATTAAAAATTTTTTTAATAAATTATACGTTATATGTGTTAAGATGAAGTGTTGCCCGTGTGTGTTGTGTTATTACCTCATGATCCGTGTATATACACTCGATGCTTCGACCTTGACTACCGCGCGTGATACGCATATACAAGTTTGTAGTAGTGTGTACACGCTGTCTGTGTGTGGTAAACCTGTAAATCTGTGTAGGTGATGTAAGTAAATCTGTGTTAAGTGTAGTTAAAATCTTGTGAGTGTAAGTCATCGTGTCCAGTGTAAGTAAATTTGTGTTAGTTCAGGTAATGTAATGTCTATGGACCAAATGGTAGTGTCATAGCTAATATTTAGAATAAATGATTTCGATAAAGAGTGAATTGTGTGTGTGTGACCACATGTGCGTATATGATCGATTAAATAGTAAAGCGTCGCTTATGCCGACAGTAAAACTCAAAGTATCATACGTAAATGTGGGCTGTAATATAAGTTTCTAGTAACTGATTACAATGTACGTATTGAGTTGTAATAAGTGTGGTGTGACATGATGTGTGGTCAATGGTTGTTACATTGCGGCTGCTCGTGTATGTGTGATGTAGGTGTTTCGGTGAGATTGTGTAGAATAGAATAATAATAGACAATAGACATGAAGTAAAATAAACACTAAGTATAATAAAAAATAATAAAAAATTGAAATAATTCAACACAAATTAATGAAACAAATAATAAAATAATAAAGAATATAATAAAAATAAATAAAAGAAAACATAATATTAATAAATATATAGTAAGCAGTAGCAGAGAGGAGTTAAAACAGATATAAGCAGAGAGTTAAAGCATTGTAAAACATGAGTTAAAGCAGTCAGTAAGACAGAAAGTTAAAGCAGTAAAACATTGAGTTAAATCAGTAAAGCAGAAAGTAAAGCCTAGACCTAAATTAATATACATTGAGCTTAAAGCAGTAAGCAGAAAGTTAAAGCAGTAAAAGCGTAAAACAAGCATACTAATCCCTTGTGTAGGTAATAACACCTCTATTGTTCTACTGCTTTATTTCAGAGGAGGGTTGTAAAGATATGTTTTAATAAATTATACAATAGTATATTAAAATAAAATGTTATATGGGTAACTATTTTGTTTTATTTCTTACCATTACAAATTAAAAAATAAAAAGATTAAAATACAATTCAAATTGGGAAGATATTATTAAATGTTATAAAAAAAAAATAAAAATATAAAAAAAACATAAAATAAATTCTTACATGAGTAATTAGCAGAATATACACGAGAGCAGTCTCAAAACAAGTAAAGCCATAGCAGAGTTAAAGCAGTAAAACATGACGTTAAACAGTAAAGCAGTATGAGTTAAAGCGTAAAACATGAGTTAAAGCTATAAAGCAGAAAGTTAAAGCAGTAAATCAGTAAAAACAAGGCCTATATACTAACTCCTAAGGTTGTTAGGTACTAATTAACACCCCTTCTTGATGTGATTTCCTTGCTTTACATGTCTCATATAATGAGTATATGTAAAGTTATTAAGTTCTTTAATAAAATTTCGTACAATTTTATTAAAATAAATAGATCGTTATATCACCGCAAACTCTGCTCGTTTTTTTCTTACATCTCATATTATATTTATAAATTCAATTTAAAAGAGATATTAAAACAAAATAAAAATCAGAATAAAAATAAAATGTATATAAAATATGAATAAAGTAGAAAAACACAATAAAGAATGTATTAAAACAAATTAAAGAGGAAAAAAGATAAATAATTAATATATGATCAAGTAAATAATGAAGTTAAACGCATTAATCCAGTTCTGAGTTAAAACACATAACCAAGCAGAGGATAGTTAATCAACAGTTAAAGCAGATGAGTTAAGCAGCTTAAAACAGAGGAGTCTAAGAAGCCAGAGATAAAGTGCAGAAGTTAAAAGCCTCAGTTATATTATTATACATGAGATTAAAACAGTTGAGAAAGTCATGCAAAGTATAACAGCAGCCTAAGCAGTAAAGAGCATATCACAATAGCATTACTAATTTCTCCCTCTAGTTAGTAATTTACAACCACCTCTATTGTTTACTCTTACTGCCTTTAAGGTATGTAAGTATATGTTTTTAATTAAAATTTCGTTATCAAAGTTTCATAGTGATTGTATAGAACTTATATTTGAAAGAATATTCTTTTCCTAGTTGAGGCATCAAAGTTGAAGGCATCAAAAGCTGGGGTGTAAGTAAATCGATGTGTGAGTGTAAGTGTATCTGAACTTGTGTCTCTTGCCTTATTTCATTCCTGTGGGGTGTGAGTAAGTTGTAATATGTTTAATGTAAGTGTCATAGTGTGAATAAGTAACGCAGTAATGTGATGTAATAAAGAATTAAGTTTATTTTTGAATTATAAAGATATGATTAAAAAAGACTTAACATATAGGAGGCATCCTAGGCACTTTGTATAGTACACCACATCGAATCTCATACTTAGTTCCTAGGAGTAGACACCATATTAGGCATCGGGTCTCAGGGGAAGATGGTTTTAGAAAAGGCGTTGAAACAAAAGTTGTCTACTCAAGATTTTGGCACTCATGTCCACAATCTATTTTTCGTGCCACTATTGGCACTTCACTTGGCACTCATTGGCAACTCTAATTGGATACTCCTTACACAATTTCTCACAATTGCTAACTCACTGGCATCAACTGCTGTTTGAATCATGCCTAGCACTCAATCCTACATACTTCATGGAAGACACAATAGAACATCATAACACTAAATACTTCTTACGTTGTTATGTATAGACATGGATACCCTGAGAACGTATACCAAAGGTGTTTCAGTTGTGTAACTACCTGTAGTAATAGAGCAAAAATGACCCATGATATCTATAAGGTTTGGGCGAAAAATTAACCGGAGTGCGTCACCAAAATTCTCAACCATGGAAAGTAATACCAAAGATTCGGTGTCAAAACTCACGTGGCACTCGAAATCTGTACCACTCCATGGAAGACCAAAGGTAGCACTATTACCTCACAAAAAATACTCTTCGTCCAACTATTGAACCCAACTGAAGACCAAGGCTTTCCTGTGCAATAATCATGATGTATACTCACCATATATTCTTCCCACAAAATTAATCGACATCAAAAGGGCTAGCCCCTAAAGAAAATCAAAAATCACCTGGCCCAAAAATGCCCAATCATACTTCGGTGTTCTAATTTAAATAAAATAAGGTTTCGACTTTTATCAATAAAAAGTGGGGTTTTATATACGCCTCTCAACTGTGAGCCACTCTCTCGCACCCTTTGCTTCGACAAGGTGCTAATAAAATCAGGTGAGTTGTGCCAAAAAATTTAGATGAATTGCTCGTAAAAATTTATGGTCGACACAATAGGAACATACCGTGGGTGCCAATAAAAAAGAGGGTACATCTACACAGAAAAAGGGTTGGTCGAAAAAAGGTAAAGCGACCAAAAGTTAAAGCCAAAAAGGTTCAACTCATAAGTGTAAACAATATTCGAGCCAAGAAAGGTCAATTACTGATCAAGAGAATTAAGTACAAAGATTAAACTGCGTCAGCTAGGTAAAGTTTCACTTCGACTCAGGTGTTCTACGACGCTGTCCAATATGGTTTTACGTTTTATTGGTAAAAAAATGGTGCAAAATGGGTTTCTGTACGCGTGTTTTTGGTAAAAAAAATAGAGATCGTGTGCAAAATGCCCTACGCTACACCTAACATTACTTCTAGTTGATTAGGCGCTTATTAGGGTTAAGTCAGGTTTTCAGTTAAGAGTTTATCTTAATAATAGGTTTTTCTATGGTCTAGGTTAGGTCAGTAAGCTCATAGGTTAGTAATATTGTCTAAGTAGATCTAGTGCTAGTCTAGCGTAGTTACACACTCGTAGTCTATGTTCAGGTAAATTTCTTCAAATTTTTTCCAGGTCTAAACTAGAAGAGAGTACGTTAACAAAACTTAATTCCCTTCAGAATCCCTCTAATAATAATAATAAATATAAATATAAACTCTTTATATTTTTTTAATATAACTCGATAGACCAAATTTATGCGTGTCGACCCACTCTCTCTCACACTTTGCCATATATTACATAGTTTCTACAGACAAAGTTCAAGCATCTTTTCCATCTAAAGTTTAAACAAAATTTGGAACACCGATTAATTTTCAAAAAAAAAAAAAAAATAAAATTTTTATATTTAACAACGCAATTGCGAACTTCCGAATCTTATTGAGATAATTGGTATATTATATTTGAGGATGGAGCAGTTTGTAGAGAATGAATTTACACTAATAGGTACTTTAAAACATGAAATTAAAATGAATACAATTTATAAAACAACGCTCCATTTAAATCGAACTAGTAGAAAACTCATTATTTCGTAGTGAATTTCCTATTACTTGACTTTACACAGCTCAAAGAGATTATATTAGAAGAAGATAAAGCAGAAGATAGAAGCGTAGTAATCATGCACACCTGTGTGTGTGTGTACTCCTCATCAGAATATATACATTTTAATAAATCAAAAAAAAAAAAAAAAAAAAAAAAAAAAAAAAAAAAAAAAGAAGAAAAAAAAATCAATCGCATTTTTTTTTCATGGAAAATGTATTGTTTTTTTTTTTTTTTTACAAACGTAATTTAAGCATTAATATTCTATTATATCTATATTTTAGTATTACCTTATCATGATCTATAAGACATATTTTTCACCTTAGTATTGCTTTAAAACAGTTAATAGAAATGGGGTAATCAAAGCAAGATCTACTGTCTTCTTAATAGTATTTGTATCCGTCACTCATCGGTGGAAACAAGAAATATTCCAGAGTATCTGAATTAACATAAAATTTTTGTTTCTCTTTTTGTAAAAAATAAATCTTATATAAGTTGCAAAGTAGCGTTTGACTCTTTTCATTCCTAGCCTAATAGAGCGCACACAATTATAGAGATGATCGTCAAATTTTAAGAAAAGATTAATACGAGTAGATGCTCGTTTTCTTGATGCTTTTATCTATTACAATCCAAAATACTCATCAAAAATAATAATTGTATTTATATTCTTCATATTATAATAATAACCAATTGCAAAAAAGTAAATATGGATATATTTGTGTTGTTATTAGTGTGTGATATAAAAATAAAACGATATCTTTTTCAATAAACTAATTAATAATTATATATAATTTAGTTATAAGTTAATATATTAGGCATCATATATTATATACTATAATATTATATAAGAGTCAGGATTGACACACTTACTTCATAACACTTTTCATGGTCAATAGGCTCATATT
This sequence comes from Trachelipus rathkii, assembly GCA_015478945.1. NCBI lineage: Eukaryota > Metazoa > Arthropoda > Malacostraca > Isopoda > Trachelipodidae > Trachelipus > Trachelipus rathkii. The sequence goes on from JABUQX010113909.1 coordinate 20,122, forward strand.
AAATCTTTTAAAAATATAAATATAATTATCTTTATTATATTAGAGTACATATATAGTAATTACGTTTTAAAAAATAATCACAACCTATTAATATAATTATAATATGTTTATCATAGAATAAATAAACTATATACTAATATAATAGGTCAATACACGCTTGCATTTTGCATGAGCAGAAGTATCGTAAATATTAGATAGACCTACTACTAGTCTAATACAGCTATATATATAATATATCAATTATGTAGACATGAGCATACATTACAAAACCACCCCTACCAACACTTAAATAAATACTATATGACTATAATACCAGGCGATTACAATAATAATTAGTATTAATGCTAATAAAGAATATAGTATAATAAATTATTTATTTGATTACTTGGTAAATATATAAAAAAAAATCACATTATAAATTTATTTATTTTAGCAATATTTAACATATAATATAACAAAAATCTATAGACATGAATATACCTTTTTATAAATATGAAAATCTATATTAACCATTTCTTGAATAATATTATCTTTGCATGGATTATCTTTTACTAAAAAAAAATATAAATAAAATAATATATATGAAAATATAAAATAAAAAATGAGAAAAAAAAAAATATATATATTATAATATATTACTCTCTAAATATCCTCTACCTCTATTATTTCTATCTCTCTACAAGCGGTATATAGATCTCTCACTCACCAGCAATCTAACGGGTTATATACTATATGAAAATAAGATATTGGTAATTGCAGAAAATAATGTGGTCTCTAATTTTAATGCGTAGTAATTATACTACTATACTATATATAACTATATATATATATATATTATATATAAATATAGATATTATACATATATATTAATATATTATACGTATAACTTATACTATATATAGATATATATATATATATTACAATATATAATATATATATAATATATTATAATTATTATATAATACATAGATATTATAATATATATATCAATAATATTAATTATTAATACTATTATAATAATATAATATATATATATAAATTAATTATCTATATATATATATTATAATGATATAATATACTTATGATATATATATAATTATACCCATAATTGTGATCTATATATCTAGTATATAATATATATATAATATATCATTATTATCTATCTAAGAAATAACATTATAATATTCATATCATATTATAAATATACTTTATATATTATATATTATATATACTAATATATATTAATATAAATTAATAAGTAATTATATATTTATATACTTATATAATATAATATTATATTATAATATATATAGTCATATTTAATATTATGAGAGAAAAAGAAGATTAAGAGATAAGAACGTGATAGATATGATGTATGATAAGAGATAAAATAGATAATAATAATAATAATAATAATAATAATAATAATAATAATAATAATGATGATGATGATGAATAAGAAGCAATGAAAAAGAATTGAAGATGTTGAAGTAGTGTAGAAACTGATGAAGATAAAAACTTGAAGCAATTATTTCCATAATTATGAAAATAATTTCACCAAGATGGCAATTAAAAAGAATAAACATTGGAAGTCATTTTAGTGAAAACCAAAATGAGGTTTAATAAAGTGTATTTTATGACTTTGTAAAACATAAGTTTTCCCAAAATAAATACGAATCTTTATATTGTATTATGTTTTTCATAATGAGCTACGCCCATTATAATATATTATGCTCTTCATATGGATCTACGCCCTTTAAATTATATTATGTTGTTCATAAGGAGTTATGCACCTTATAATATATTATACTTTTCATATGGTCTTTTATATTATATTATGTCCTTCATAAGGAGCTACGCCCTTTATAATATACTATGCTCTTCATAAGGCGCTACGCCCTTTATATTACATTATGTTCTTCATAAGGAGCTACGCTCTTTATAATATATTATGTTCTTCATAATGCGCTAGAACCTTTTCAAGGCAGCGTTAGAAATTGTTGTATCTATTCTTTCGTACTCCTTCAACGTTCTCAAAAAGCACAAATCTTCATAAGGCGCTTTTACTGCCAAACTGCATTTAAGCCAAGGTCTTTCATGAGCAAATACGCCCTGTATAAATATATTACTTTTTTTTTCATAAGGCTCTAAAAGCTTCCTTTTAAAGTTAAAATATTACTTTTCAATATGTCATATGCATAGTGCTAAATAGTCCAATCAATGATATACTCGAGATTAGAAAACATAAGAACACTTTGAACGCAAAAACACACGTCTCTCATACTATATTGAAATGTAAAATGAAATTTCAAATGTATCGAGCATAACTGGGTTACACTACCGTATGCTATACATTATTACTAAATTATTTGAATACATTTATAATACACTAATATTATATATAAGGAGCAAGAGACATAAAGAAGCGATTCAAACACAAGCATTATTTGGTTTATAAACCGTTTAGTATAATGAATCTAACTCATATTCAACTATCTCTTTTATGCAATAATTTATTCAAAAAGTGTTCACTTACATCAATTATTGACTCACCACGCGCACACTCATCTTTCTCTACTATATATTAAATTAGTCACATATTATGAGAGTTGAACCGTGTTGAATGGTCTAGAATAGCTCAATCACTACAGTGTCTATATTCTAATAAAGTTTGCATAATTTGCATTGCACAACTGCACCGCTCCTCATCTAATGATAATAAATTAAATTTTCAAAGCTGTAGCATAGAGAAGAGAAACATTTGGCTTGACATACTCGCTTGCACATGAAAGTCTCTCTGAAATTTTAGGTTCTCCTTTTAACGTCTTCTAATTTCAAAAAGCATATAAAATCGTGAGTGATCAGCAGATACCATATTTCATGATATTCAATATTATTAGGAATCAGGAGTTACGTGACCGTGGAATATCAACGCACCACATTGAGTTGATTTTGAGTGAGTCCCATTATATACCAATCAGCACACACATAGTGTATAAAGAAAATACGAGACTCGAGCTTATAGAGCGCAACGAGTTTGACTTATGTTTCTTTACGATGAATTCTCTAGAATACTATAAGATGTGAAAGATGAGAGAAGACACAAAAGTTAATTAATAAAATTGTATTAAAAATTGAAATCGCGAGAGAAGTGCGATATTTGACTCAATGTCTGTTTATATAACACATTGAGTCTAACTAATCTGAGGATATTTGTTACTGAGACACTCAGTGAGTATTATTTGTATGGTTTATTCTTTCTTCTATAGTATTCACATTGGAGATATATTATAGAGAGTGTGCTCAGTGACATTGAAGTGTGTGAGCGTGTGTGTTCTCTTCACACTGTTATACGAGGATTTAACTTGCACTAAGTGAGTGGAGTAGATTCTATATTATATAAGCAGTACACCTATATAATGATTGATAATTTAATAGATTCACATTTTGATATGATGAGTATTTATTAATATACAATTAAATGATAGTAATTTCAAATATGAAAGAAATGATGTGACTTAAATAAAGTTACCCTTTAGATTAACACGTCCTCTATATACTAAAGGCGAATTGGTAGATTCACACGTAGTGAGACTTATCTCACTAAGCTGACGATATTTATCACTAATATATACAAACTTGACCTGTACTCATTCTTTTATTAAGAATATAATTATTGCAGATATATAGGAGTTTTTCGGTGTGAGTCGCAGCCCTTCCTCATTTGTAAATTTACCTCTCTTCTATATAGTGCCTCGCAAAATGCTAGGAGTTTTATTATTAATGCATGGATAGGATTTTCACTTAGCGGATAGTATTATTCAGTGAGATAATTATTATTCTTAGGTTCTTATTTATATGAGTAGTTATAATATAATTGATCTGACTTGAATAGAGAGTATATTATCTCCACCAGGAGACGGTAGTATTTATATTATTACATATATACTACACTATGTAACTTAATTTATGTGACTCGTCAGTCAATTCTTAACTATAAGTTAACTATAAACATTATAAAATTGAAAATTCTTACAAAGTATATTTTATAAGTGCTAATATAATATAATATAATATATATATATTAATAATATTATATTATATATATATATATTACTATTATATATTAATATATATATAATATATATATATTAATATTATATTAATATATATCTATATATATATATATATTATTTATTATATTATATATAATATATATATATAATATATATATATTATATTTAATTAATATTATTATATTATATAAATATATAATATAATATATATATATATATATATATATATTATATATTATAAAATATTATATATAATATATTTTATTTAATTATATAATATAATATTATATAATATATATATAATATATAATTATATATATTATTTATATATATTAATATTATATATATATATTATATATATGATATAATATGATATATATATATATATATATATATATAATATAATATTATATATATTATATATATATATATAATATATTAATATATAATAATAATATATATATTAATATTATTATATATCTGCTTATGAATATAATATAATATTAATGAGTAATATATATATGTTATATAAGTTATTTTATATATTATATATATATATATATATTATATATATATATATATATATATATAATAATATATTTAATATATATATTTATATATATATATATATATATCATATATATATATAATTAATATATATAATATTATATATATATATAATATATTATATATATATTATAAAATTAATTATATTATAATATTATATAATTATAATATATATATTATATTCACAATGAGTCACTCACTATTTTTTACCATAGACATAATTATTGATACCAATTTACACTACTATTAGAGTTTCGTTAAAGTTTGTAAGCTTGTTGAGCGAAGAGCAAGAAAATATCATGTGCTCACACCGCTGGGAGAGAACTGTATTATATGAGTGCATATGTATATATATGAGTCCAAAATAGATCTCTCACACTCACTAACATTGACTCGCTTCTCACTCAGAGACTCACTCTCACTTACGTGAAATTGTGTATAAGATTTATAGCTCTCAGTGGATAAGCTTTAAGTAATATAAGCTGAGTGAGTATCAGCTTAGATAGTATTAACTGTTAGAGATTTAGAGGTCGAGTGAGTGACGATTCTCTTTACAACCTAAAGTATTAAGTCTAGTCCTAAAAGCTCCAGTATACTATAAGATTCTATACTGACACTTAAAGCTAAAATAAGGATTAATGGAAAAATATAGAATAAGAGGTGGTAACTATCTAGCTATAGAGGTTAAGATCATGCTCAGTCTAACTATTCTATAGGAATTCGAAGATGTAAGTAGAAAAGTCTAGGTGTTTAGTAGTATGAGTAGCTCTATTTTGATGAGAGAGCTGTTCTCTTTTGTGTAATTAGAATATTACTCGCTTCCAAGGCCTTCGGCACGCGAGTTACTATAAAGCCATATGAGAGAACATGACTCGTCACTCCACGCTTTTTCTCTCTACACATTATCAGATGAAATAGAGCTCCACTACATATATATTTACAATACTTTGTCGTCTACCCAAAAAATGGTATATATTTAATATTTCTTAAATATATAATATTTACACACTTTTAACTGCATGAAACTATAAAAATAGAGTGCAATAGGAATTAATTGGAAAACAATAGTATAGTATTTAAATTAATGAATATGAAAAGGCAATAAAAACATATATTTAATCTCGAAATAAGTTAATTAATATCTTAATATATATAATATATAGTAGATTGACTTTAGAAAAGTTGTACCCCTATAGGCTTATAACATAATATAATATATATAAAAATGATCTCTTTATAAATATGTGATAAAAAAGGAAGAACAATAATATATATAATGGTGATATATAAATTATTATCATTTAAGTTCACTCCAATATAAAATATTATGTTTGTGCAAATCGAGCGAGGTGTGAATATCAATCAAATCATAAGTCACTCGCCAAAGAATATATATATATTGTATCATATGTCAAGTAACTGGAAAAGTTTATCAAGGGTGAGGAGCTTAATAGTGGAGAGATACTCTGTTATATATCCTATGCTATATAATACACCTGCATTGTAGATTTATTAGTTTATTAGATAAAGAGTTAATTTATAACTATATTATAAGATATGAAAATATTTGACATAAACATTAACTTCAAAAAAAAATATAAGTATAATTAACATAAAATTAATTTTTTACCTCTTACAAGATATCTTATGTTTAAATGAAGATTAAAATTGAAGATATGAGTCGTAATAGAATGATATTTTAGAGTATGATTTAAATACAAATATATCATAGGTCTGGGTTGGGATTGAAAATTTTCCTGAAAATATTTTTAAGTCTTTGTATAATCTTCAGAAGGTATCTAATAAGATAAAATATACTTATAATCAAGAAATATATATAAAGATATTAAATCTGAGAGTGAAATCTGAATATAGTACACACGTGACTGAAACGTTTAATTACTTAAATTTATAGAGACAAAATAATTTCTTCTAACTGTATTTTATTAATATAAAAAATAGTGAGATAATAATAAAGGATTTATAGGATCATAATAATTTATATCTTGGATAATTATGTTTTTACATATATAATTATTAAATACAATTTATAAATTTATATATTGGTCTTATTACTAATTATAATAATTAAACAATTAACTAATAACAATTAAATACAATATTACAGATAACTAATATAACTATATTAAAATACAAATAACAATAACAATAAACAAATAACAATAACAATAATATATAATAATAATATAATTAATAAATTATATATATTAATAAATAAAATAATAAATTTATATAATAAATAAATAATATAACACAATAAATTAAATGGATAAAAAATAATATATTAAATTAAATTAATAAATTATAGTAAAAACAATGCACATACATAATAAACCTAATAGACCGCTCATAGAGAGAGTGCGAGATCCACTTAATACTATAAGATGAGATGGAGTGTGTAAATCATTTAATCGTACCGAGACTAAAGATCACGAGTGACATGCCCATTAAGTGAGTATAATGCTCACATCCTCCCCGAAGTAATAGGTTAAAAACAGAGTACAAATGCGAAATCTATTAGTACACATAGCTAATAGGTAACAGTGCAGTTTATAGTTGGAGATGTGGCTCAGCTATGAATAACTCAGAGTGAGAGCTTAGATGAGGCATTTTAAATATATATAAATAATAAATAATAAATAATAATAATATATAATAAATAATAGTAAAATATATAATAAACACTAATATAAATATAAATAATCATACATATTAAAAATAAATATAATACAATAATCACAAATATAATATATCAAAAATATTCCATACAAATATAATATATATTAAATATAATAATAGATACTATAACAATAATTATTACAATATAACTAACTATATATTATTAATTTATACGATTATACACATAATAATAATAAATATATATAATAAAACTATAATATTAAATCACTAAACTCAATAAGTAATATCATATTTAAACGAATATAGTTTTTTCAAGCTAATAAAATTATAATTATATTTATTAATATAAATATATATATATATATTATTATTATAACTCAAAATTCTAAATAATTAATATATATATATATAATTTAAATATATAAATATATTTGATTTATATATATATAAATAATATATTATATATTATATATTTATATTATTATTATTATTAATTAATATAATTTATTTATTAATTAGTAAATATCTGTGACCGAGTTACTAATATGTATATCACACACTGAGTTCAATTAATACTTCTCATTTATAAATCAGTGATATAATATTATCGACCAAGTCATTAAATTAGTTTTAATATATCATTTTATTAATTTATTATAATAAAATTTATTTGATATTATTTATTATTAACTATTATATCATCTCATTGAGTTATTTCAATTACTGACTGAGTATTATCTCACTATGAGTCACTCATTTACTTCCTCCTCCTACTGTATATTAATTATCACTCCGAGAGTATTAATTTAATTATTATTATTTAATATTTTATATTACTTATAATATATTATATTATTATTATTATATATATTATTATTAAATTAAAATTTTATATAATTATATATTATATATTTATATATTAATTATTATATATTAATTATTATATTGTTATATTATTTTATATAATTTTTATAATTCTAACTACTCCTCTCTCTCGTAGCTAATTCCCGTTTCAGCTCATTCACATACAGCAGTGCGTCTGAGTGAGGTCAGTATATACTTTCGAAGATGACCTTTTTAATATCCATTCCAACGTTTCCGTCCTTGATCTTCATAAATGCGTAAAATGCTCTCATTAGCTTGTCTCATATTTTCCATTCTATATATATAAATATATATATATATATTATATAAATATATATAATATATATATATTATTATATATATATTAATATATTAATATATTACTATAATTAATATATATAAAAATTATAATATATTTATAATATATATAATATATATATATATATTAAATATTTATTATTAATATTATATATAATATATATATACTATATATATAATAATATATATATATATTATATTATTATTATATATTTAATAATATATATTATATATATATATATTAATATATATATATATATATAATATATTATTATATTATCATATATTATATCATATATATATATATAATATATACTAATATATAAATATTTATATATATATATATATTTATATATATATATAATATAAATTTACTTATATATATATTATTTAAATATTATATATAATATATATATATATATTTATATATTATAGTATATATATATAAATATATTATATATATATAAATCATATATATATATAAATATATATATATATTTATATATTATAATATATATATATTATTATATATATGATTATATATTATAATATATATATATATATATATAATTTAAATTATAATTATATATAATATATATTAATAATAATAATACATTATAAATATATAAATTATTATTATATATATTATATAAATATATATATATATATATATATATATATATATTAATTATAATATTATTATATATATATATGATATTCGACCTTAGATATTTCTTGGTAACTAAACGTTCCGAACTAACCTCATATCATTATAGGAAATGGAACAGTTCTAATTATTAAGCATAATCATCATGGATCGTTTCACGTAGCAAAGTAAATGAGACAAACTTTAATTTTGGTATGTTTAACAATTCATTACATACTTTGAATCTATGGAGTTGTTATTGGGTACTTTACATAAATTCATTGGTAAAGTATCGTGAGGTTTATTATTGTTATATTAAAAAATCTATAATTCAAATATAATTTATTTTAGATGTTTTTTTATAGATTGTTTACTGTCTACCGTGTAAAATAATATTTTATTGAGCTAATGTATTAAAATTATTTATTATTCCTATTTATTATATCTCACTCTCACTCCCACTCCTCTAATATTAGTAACTATTATTATATAAGTGGTTATTTTCTTAGGAACGAAATTTACTTGTTATTATTATTATCACCTATTATTATTACTTATTCTCAGTCTATATTATCTTTGAGTACTATTAATACATAGAAGTGTAACACACCGAAAATTAATATATGCATTGTATATAAGAAATTTTTAGTACCCCTCTGAGTCCTCGAATATCTATGCTCGACTCTCTCTCAGGAGGTAACATAGCATGAATATCGCCTGTCCACTGGAGCGGTAGAAATTTCACACACTTTCTCATATACGTCTCCGAACATATATATTTCCATTATTTAAAGTATTAAAACTCTCGAGACTCGAAACACAAGTAAAAATAAAATTATGAAAATTATAACTTAATATCCTACATATATATAATAATAGTATATTATATATAATATATATATTAATAATTATATATAATATATAATATATATATATAATCTAATATATATAATATATATATTAATTATATATATATATATAATTATATATATATAATAATAAAAATATTTATATATATTAATATAATATATATATATAAAATAAATAATATATATATATTATATATATTATAATATTAAATATATATATTATATATATATAAATATATATATTAATATATAATATATATTATATATAAGTTGAAAGATAAATAATATTTAATAAATAAATATAAAAATTTATTTTGAGCAACGTTTTAATAACTACTAGTTATGTTTAATATATGAATAATATATACCAGGGTATATAGTATATTATATATAAAATTGTTAATATATGCTAAATATATATATACTAATATTCACAATGACTATTGTTGGCTACTCTAGAATAAAAATTAAATATATAAAATGATTGTGAGGAAAGCTGAAAATGTATGTTTTATTTTAATAATTAGTCCGAAAAGTGCGAGATAATGATAATGTTGCAATATTAACTATATTATTATTAATTATAATAATGAAAAACTGAAAATATCAAATGGAAAGAATTATACGCAAACTTTATACTCTGCATCAAATTCATCAAGAAATTCAAGTACGAATGATACTACCTTAATTTTGGATGTAAATTTATTTCAATAAATCCGCTAAAAATTAACAATACTGTCAAATTTAAAGAACGGAGGAAAAAAAATTTAGTTGATGATTATTAAAATTAATTTTTCTAAATAAATAATAACCATTATAAATAAATTTTCTAATTTTTAATAATCATTAATATATAAGAAGAAGATTAAAAATTCATAAAAAGGAAAAGCTATACTGTAATGATATAATACTGTAAAGATATACTGGTAAAAATATATATGTATATAAATATAGTCGGCTACTAATAAGAGATTAGTTTCGATGAACCATCTAAATGTTTTAAGTTTGATTTTTAATGGGTATTTTAATCTAGATATATATTGCCCTATACATACATAACTGCTTATAAAGATAATAGAGTATTGGCAAAAATTCACTAATTAATTAATGTAATATAAACCTGAGTAGTTTGAAATTAGAGATTTGACATTATACTAATCAGATAACACCTTACATATTATAATAGTAAGACTAGTGATATTGTTGAAGTAAAGGTAACTTCATTCAGACGAACGAAAATAACGAAATAATACCACGTAATAACTGAAGAATTAGGCTGCTGAATAATATATTATATTATATGTTAATTAATTAATTATACATATTATATATATTTATTTTTTATATATAATAATATATATATATATATTATTTTATATATATATTATATATTATATATATATATATATAATATATATATATATAATATATATATATATATATTATATAATATATATATACATATTATATATATATTATATATATATATAATATATAATATATAATATATATTTCAAAGTACAGTGATTTATGATTCGCTAATTTTGTATTATATAGAACTATTATATATATGGTGAGGTTTGATGTAATGTTATATAAATGTAATATAACATTATGTTAAATATATGCAAATAATACAATTGAGAGTAAGCTATTCACCATAATCACAATTCGTCCGTATAAATATTTAATTTTGAATTAATACAATATAAAATAACTAATTCCAATATATAATTCTATTATAATTCTTGTTATAGAATTCACCTATGAGTAGACTTATTCTTCTTGTGAGTGATAAGGTTTAATCATAATATATATTACAGGCACATTCATATTAAATAAACAAGATTTAATGAAATACGTAAGAATCAACGGAACATATGAATGCCATTATGTAACTAAAGCTCATTGAATAATAATTGAATAAATAATATTGATATAATTAATTAATATATATAGATATTAATATAAATATAGAGTTATATAGTAATATAATAATATAAATAATAAATTAATAATAATTATAAATAAATAATAATAAATAATAATAAAATTAATAATAATAATATATAATAATAATAATAATAATAAAATAAAAAATTATTATTAAATAATGTTATAGATATAATAATTATAGTATAATATAATAAAAATATAATAATACATAAATAATGATAATAATAATAATTAATAATAATTAATAATAAATTAATATAAATACTAATAAATAAATAATAATAATAATATATAATAATAATATTATTAATAATAATAATAATAATAATAATATAAAGTAATAAATAAAATAAATAATTAAAAATAATAATAATATTATATACTTCCACAAATCATCTGGTTTGATAAAAACAAATATATATTTTTATATAAATCCTTTATAATTTTAAGAATAAACATATTATAAGTTGATGTATTTATATATGGTATATATCTCGCTTCTTCGTAGAATAAATCATCTTAATATTTGATAAATGTTCTCATAGAAAAATAAATATTATTCAAAATAGATTTATAAACTAAATATAACATCTTAAAAATTAAAAATAGGGTTACTATAGATACCTTCCCTCCTCTCATGAAGACTGGAAACGTACCGGCTTTAATAGCGGACGCCCAAATTCAGTGCAGAGGTAGAAGTAGAACTATAGCATGAGCGAAACATGAGATCATATTATAGAGATATGAGAATAGAGAAGCATACAGATACAGAAGAGGATATACTTCACTCAGAGGGATATCAGTCAGTGAGAGAGAAAAGGTAAAATATCAGGAGGTATAATAGTCAAAATCAACGACAGCTTAAGGTTAAATTGAAGGAGGTATAAATAGATAATAGAAGTGTTGACAATAGTGATACGGAACAGAAGAAAGTAGTGCGGTAATATAAGAAGGACTAGTAGAAGTAACAGAAAAGGGAACTGTAGTAGTGTGTAGTAGTGACCACAACAGCCTCGTGTAAGTGAGAGGAAGACACAGAACATATAACTTGAAAGTGAAAAAGTATGTAGAAACATGGAAGGAAGAGCCAATATTCAAAGAATCATCAATCCAGCCATAAGTAAGAATCAATCTAGGACAACAGTATTATCTATAGCAACCGATTATCAGAAAGATCCGAATCGGTGGTTTGCAAGGAAAGAGCAATAGATATTTGTTCTGAAAAAGCTTTTTTTTAAAATGTACAATGACAACAGTAAAGTATTTTTTTTAGATACTATTCAGGAGCTCTTATAAGTCTCTCGCGAATTACAACACACCAGTCATATCTCTCATATCACACTCTCTAGTATTCTGTAGATCTATAAGATAGTCATTTTATATCATTTGATTCTCGAGATGTAAGATATACGAAACATTATGATAACTTAGACGAGCGAGTCGGTAAGGATCTCATAATTATTTTTAAATCTAGAGAGAGAGTGTAGGTAAATACACGAGACACGAGAGCGCTATATGAAATATATCATTTATTTAACTTTAAACACTCACTGGAAGAATAATAATCACACTACACACTCCCACTCCATCCCACTCCACTCTATAATTAATACTTATAAATTAATAATTAATAATAAAGTAAATAAATAATATCCATACATTAAAACGCAACTGGTAATAATAATAGAAGAGAGAAATATTAATATATAATAACTACAAATAAAAATAATAATAATACAGAAAATAATTGTATTAGAAAAAAAACACTAACCACTCAACCACACTCAATGAGCATCACAACACTCCATCCCATAATAATATTATTAATATCTTATATTCAATTCTATTTTATCTAAATTAATCCATAAATTAACTCTTAATTAATCTAAACTATATAATAATAATTATCACAAATACTAAAATACAGTCAATAATTAATTCAATTAACATATAATAATATATCAATTATATTCCATATACCTATTCAAAGAGTATTCCTATTATATATATCATAATCAATTATTTACTCAATAATCTTTATCGGTCATTGTAATCCTTTGCTTTGGAGTAGAGAACTTAAAGATGTTAATTTCTATCTTATCATATATTTATAACTACTCATAGTGGTATTTATATAACTAGTGAAAATAGGAGGTGTTTCTATCTAATCTAATTATTTTTATGATTTATCTATCCTATTTATCTTATACATATATTATCTTATTTTATCTGCTTAATTTCTTGTCCATGCATCTATTTATCCGATACATATATCTAGACTATGCTAATAAATTCGTATCTATCTATAATCTAAACTCTATCTAATCTATTAATCTATCTATCAATCCTATCTAATCTATCCTTATGGCAGGTGGAATATGCTAAGGAATAAAATTTTTTAAATACTTAATTTCATTATATTCTGCATTACAAATAAGAAAGATTAATGCATATATCTGAATTAAATCCTTTCATATTCTTTATATAGAATATATCTATATATATCCCCATAAATTTTATCCCATATGATATATAGTTATCTTATCTGATTATCTATCCCTAATACTATTAAATCTTTATCTATCTATCTATCTTAATCTATCTAAATCCCTATCTAATCTTTTAAGCTATAACGTACGATGATTCTTAATCTATCTAATAAAAAAAAAAATATAAAAATTAATAAGTATAATTAAAAAAAAGGGGGAAAAAAAATAAGAAAAAAAGTAAAAAAGATAATAAAAAAATAGAAAAAAGATAATTAATGAGCAAAGAGTAAAAAGTTAAAGGTATTTTTTTTATTTGTGATAAAAGCTAATGTTTAGATAAATGTTCTCTGAAAAAATAATTAATTCATAAATAGATTTATAACTAAAATATAACATATTAAAAATTAAAAATAGGGTCACTATAATATATAAATATATATATAAAAGAGAAAGATAGTGGAGAATAAACTAAACGAAGCACAGCATGGATTTAGACATGGAAGGGGAACAACTGATCTGATATTCATCTTGAAGATGATAATTGAGAAAAACTGGGAGTGGGGAAAAACACTTATGTATCTTATACCGATTTGAAGAAAGCTTTTGACAAGGTGCCTAGAGAAAAACTGTGGGAAACGATACGTAACCCATACTACGGAAAAGATCGAAAGTTAAGTAGGGTAATAGAAGGAATGTATATAAGGAATGAAAGTGCTGCTAGGACGTCAAATAAGGTTGGAGAGTGGTTTGAGGTAAAGACGGGAGTTAGACAAGGCGGTGTACTCTCACCATTACTTTTTGTCATGTTTAAGGATAGATATAAAAGAAGGATGGCGCTTGAGGAAGAAGCGGTATTTGCTATGGTATATGCTGTTGATATAACGAAGGTGACAAGAGATGATGAGTCTTTACAAAGGGTGATGACAAGATGGTCGGAAGTGCTACTGGACGAGGGGATGGGGAAGAACAAAGAGAAAACGGAGCTGATGAAGATTACTAGGGAGAGGAAGAGATGCAAAATTCAGGTTGAGGGGGAGACACGGAAAGCTTCAGTTACCTTAGAGTGGCGGTAAATTTGGGTGAGGGAGATGACACGGGAGATCGAGGGGAAGATCGAGAAAATTTCGAGAGGAGTGAGGCAGCTGTACCCGATATTGAAGAATAGGCATGTGCCAAGAGAGGTAAAGGTGTTGATTTATATCACAATGCTGAGACCGATGTTGATGTACTGAGTGGAGTCGTGGACTTTGACCACCAAAATCAGAAGCAGGGTTGGGGTGGTGGAGATGAGGGTGTTAAGACTGATAGTCGAAGCTAGTAGATGGAAGTGGAGGAAAAATGTGGAGATAAGTCGCGAGCTGGAGATGGAGTCTGTTGTGAATCTGGTGGGAAAAACAGTTGAGATGTTACGGACATGTTAAAAGAATGAAAAATGAGATATACCAGGCAAACTGTGCTTATAGCTATATACCGCTTTCTTTCCCTCACGCGCCATCCTTCTTTCGTACGAGGAGTAGAGATCAAGTGAACGACTCAAGGAACAGAATGGGTAGGCATAGCAAGTTGCGGCGGCACGCATAGAAGAGATAGACTGAGAGACCTAGAACAGAGGGAGAAGAAGGACCAAGAACAGGATGTGCATAGACAGCGCGTCTCTCGTAAATGACTAGGAGCATACAGCAAGTATGTCTATTTCGAGACCGTTATAATAGAAATACTAATATACTTATCCTATTACTACCTTTATTTTTAGGAGAACGTCCTAGCGTCACTATTACATTCCTTAATTAATATATAATACTATTTGAAAAACGTCTTAAATTTTGAAGCCGCTGTGAATTGCAGTGACACCAAATGTTATATATCTACTATAATGAGTATATGGGGTATACGTTTATAATCGATTCCCACAGTTATTTTTATACTCTATATAGTATATAGTACAATTATTGTCAAATAGCTATTTACTTTATAATTATTCGAGTTAATATAGAATACTAAGTGTTTCTCATTATATCATAATACACTCCCTAGTTTTTCTCACATATATTTAATATCAATATCTTATTACATAGAATGATATATATTACAGAAGTCAGTATTATTATTACCCTATATATATATATATACTTTATACCTAATGTTAAATCCTAATTCCAGCTGGCATTATGACCTAGAGATCAACAAAAGGAACACTATATATATTGTATATATTATATATACTTTACTCACTTTTATATATATAATATATTATATATATTATATATATTATATATTATATATTAAGTTGACCACTACTAATTATTTATATATATTATATAAATTATTGATTATTATTATCGTGTTATATATATAATTATTATATATTTATAAATATATCATATATATATATGATAATATTATTAATATAATTTATATATATTTTATATCTATAGATAGAATAACAATAATTTAATATCTATAACTTAGCTTTTATCTGTATATATCAATAACAATATAATATATATAATAAATATAAAAAATATAACTATTTTATTAATATCATTTCTATATATATATATATAATACTACTAAAATATTATATAGTTATAAGTATTTTATATACTATTATATTATTATATAAATAATAATATACACGTATTATGTATATTTATTATATTATAATAAATAATTAATTTTATAAGTATAATATATTTTCTATATAAGATTACTTATATATATATACACTATAATTATTATACTATATATATATGATATATAATATATATATTAATATATATATTTATATCTATTAATTATGTTATAATTATAATATTTTTATATATAATATAATATTATTAATATATATATATTTATATATATATATTATATATATAATATATATAATATTATATATATCCCTTATTATACTATTTTTTTTTTACATATTATTAATATATTATATTATTATATATATAATATAATTACAGAAATATATATTCTATATTATATATACTATATTTATTATAATATATATATATAATATTAATATATTATATATTATATATATTATATTTATATATTTTATTAAATATATATATCAAATTATATTATATTATATTTAATATTATTATATAATTAAATATAATATATACAGTAATATATATATAATATATATTTATTATAACTATTTATAATATATAAATATATATATTTATATATATATATATATATAATATATATATAATATATTATTAATTATATATATATTATACTATATATTATTACAGTATATATATATAAATATAATTTAATAATATATATATATATTTATAAATTATTAATTAATATATTATATTATAATATATAATATCTATTTTATATATATATTGTAATGCTGATAGAAAAATCCCATTTCATCTCAATAGTTTTAAATTACTCTCCATAGACTTTTCATTTTTGATCTCCCAGGTTAGGTCACAGTCAGGCACTCTAGAGGTGAAGTGTCACAACTTATAGGTATTATATATTTATAATATATTAATATATATTATATTATATTAATATAAATTATTATATATATAATATTAATATTAATTATATATATGAGTATTATATATTATTCAATATATTAATATATATATTAAGTTATTTATATAATATATATTATTTATTATATAATATTCGTAATCTCTTTCTTTATCTCCCTTACAATTTTTTTTTATAAATATATATATATTATATATATAATATATTATTATTATTTATATATATATATATATATATATATTATATTATTAATCTATTAATTTTGTCGAGTATCTTTTTCTTGATGAATGATCACGTATGTAATCAGTATAGAATAACTATAGTTTCTGTTGTCTAGGTGGTTTGAACTATTTTTAATAGCATTTTCAGCTTCATAAAACAGCTTCGATAATGGTTGTGTCCACTGATCGGTATAATGTTTATCAATTATTGTGTTTTTCAATAGCATTTTCGGCTTTATAAATAACTTCGACAATGGTTGTTTCCACGTGGGTATTTAATTTATCATTAGTTATTGTTCAGTGGTATTTTCTGCTGCACAAGTAACTTCGACAATGAATGTGTTCACGTCGTTATTAAGTTCTCTATCATTTTTCTCTCTCTCATTCTAGTGAGCATTTTCTGCTTTACAGTACTCCACGACAATGGATGTATCGATCACCGGTGGTAATACGTTAAATTTTATCAATTAAATATTTATTTTCGGATTGAATGCTGCATTTTCTGCTTCACAAGTAACTTCGATAATGGATGTGTCCTTGTCGGTAATTACTTTTATCATCATTTTCGAACCCTATTGTCTCCGGACCTAACGCGCCTGGGATATTTTTCCCAAAGTTAAATCATATAACGCATCGTTTCGGTAACATTAGCACGCACGGTAGGCCAAGAAAACGCGTATAAAACGGGAGTGTGAAGTCTCAAATTCTTGCTTCAGGGTGCCGTCCTAAAGGTGTTATCATTAGAAGCATTTATATACTGATCTAGCTTGTGAATTGAGTATAGGATTTTCACGACTTCTTTCTTTGCAATTCACGTATAGAATTAACCACTTGGAATTAGATTTTTATTGTAGCAATCCCTGTATCATAAAGCAGAAGTACTCTAGATACACTCATAACCTGCCATTTATAGAACATTCGTTCCTTAAGTGAAATGAGGGAATGTCTGAGCATTTTTGAATGAGCCAGACACGTGACATGGATATATATCTGGAGGTTAAAATTTTCATTGGCATGTAACATGCCGTCCTTGCACCATTTCTACTCACGTCAACACACTGCATCTCTTACACTCAGAGTTATGACATGCCGAGCAAATCCCCTCATTATGAGATTATCATTGTAGATGGTCGAGCATGATGTTTTACTTTTCATTTATTTGGGGGGGCGTGCATTCCTCTCGCTGTCTGTTATCGCGGTAACCTCTATTATCTATATAATGCGATTACGTAGGATAATGCTGTTGTCTTGCCGCATACTCTGGCCAGTCATAATCCTAGCTGAGAGAAATCTGGCCGTGCTCCTTTCTCGGCATATTCCTAAACTTTGGTTGTGTTGGGTTTGAGTAATAGACTTGGTATCCTATGTCAACTCCATCATTAAGGGTTCATAGCTCTTCCTTCTCTACCATTGCATTGAAATTATGAGCGGAGAAGTCGATCTCGTTTAAACTCTAGAGAGGTCGTCTTAACCTCTCTTAGATGCCCATACCATGCTAAGTCCTTTGGGCAACAGGTGAGAATTGATCACAACCATACCGAGTTGACAGACGGTTAAGACCGCTTGAAAGTCTTGGCTGAAAGCTTGGTAGAGTCTCACCATCCACCTTGACTAGATACGATTAATTCGAGATTCAGTTAATTGTCAATCGGGGCCCTCACATATCTTTGGGCCTTGCTTCCTTGAACTTAGTGCATATAATCATACTTGGTTATGTTAAATGAATATGGAGGCTTCCTTTTAAGCTGGAACATATCATTAGCTAAGTTGGGCAGCAACTTGCTATATACTGACAGAGCACGTCCAGTTAGAAGCTCACTTATACACACGCATAGACATAACAATTGCGATCCCAATTTGATAGATGTCGTCAAGTCTCTTACACAATATCTAATCGTTGTGAACTTAGTAGTCTATATCCTTCTGATTCTCGACCTTATACTCTCTGAGTGCGCAAGAGTGGCCCATAATTCGGTACTCCCTATTATTAACATTCGTCGTGAGTTCTACTAGGAATATTCTCTATTTAATGTCGTATCCTGCACTCTACTCGTCTCGCACATTTTTGTATTAATAAAGAGAATATAATTGTAAGAGCTCGTGTACTCCCACTGTATTATGCGAGTACTAGCGATACCACCTCGTTAGACTGGACACTGCTCGTATCATATTCTCCTCATAATATCAATAGTCGTGAGTGCAGTTGCGTTAGCTCTCTTCTATTTCTTTTCACTATGTCTTCCATACTTGCTTGAGTTGAGTAATTTTCTCAGCTTTCCTCTCATTGTAGTTCGAGTCATTGTCTCTTCAGCTTCCTTCTTTACTTGAGTGTAGCTAGAGTGTATATTTTCAGCTGTTTCTGGACTTTCAGCAAATATACCTAGTGTGTGCTCTTGAGTCAGCTTCATCTTTCCTGTGAGTGTGAGTGAGAGTGTCTATGCTATTCCTTTGAGAGTATGATTTGTCTCTTATTCTTCGAGTGGACATTCATGATCTTTGCTTTAGGTTTCTAAAGTTCTTTACAGCATACTATGAATTGAAAGTCATTCACCGAGATTGTATTATCAAAAGTGGTATGAGAGAGACCGCTCATTGAAGTATATTAAAGAGGCACGTCTCACTATATATTATACCTGGCAATTGTGGATAAAAGAATATGAGAGTTATAGTTATATTGCAAACTGTCTCTCGCGCGACACACGCAGGCCAAGGCCTATATATACTCGACATATTCTGTGAGTAAAGACAACCTCTCGTGTTCCTCATCACAATATAATAAGTTTTAATATTGATCAAGTTGATCTATATAGAGAGTGTCTGTGAGATTACTCACTATATATACAGTTTACATCACTACATCTTGTTGAGAGAGTATTATTTAAAGCTACAATAGTCTCTGCACGAGAGCGAGAATAATGTTTTGCCCTCAAATCAGGTCGCTGTGCAGGATAGAAAATCAATCAAGAACAGTGATCGTTATTACACTCTAAAGTAAATTAAAAAAATAAGAAATATCTAGGGTTCTAATGAACTGATAGAGTCTTGAAGAAATCCTCGCTCAGAGAAGGCATTCACTCACCCAAGAGATATGAATCTTTGTTATAGCTCACTGGTGTCAATTTTTCACTATATAAGGAAGATTAAACCGCAGAATATAAATCTAATACGACTTAGAGAACGTCTATATGAACTAAGTCTAATAAATATATTAATTTATAATAAAGACCTACGAAAAATGGTACTGAGGTATTTATAATTTGTCACATATTGTTCATAATATGAGAGAGGAGACTCACGTATCATTGATATTACTGAGAGAGAGAGGTACGCGACAGAATTATTGCGAGCAGAGCACTAGCAAAAACATAATGATCAAATGTTGTTACAATAACAATCCACATATAATATATAAAAATGAAATATATAGAATTCGCTATATGTGTACACGGATACCTCTAATGCTCTGATAGTAAAGCCCTCTAGCTCCCAGCATAGGTCCTCAGTGAAAAAAATATATATAAGTAGATGATATAGATTTTAATTTAACTCACACACTCTCAACGATTAATGTAATTAATTATATAAAGATAGGAGGATCACTTATAAATAAAATTATTTTTGTAATAAATATACACTACATATATATAATTATTTATATTTTAATTATTGACTATATAATATTAATAACATTAGAGAGTAAGTAATAATGATGGCTACATGAGATAGGTATTTAATTATAATATACTATAATGGTATAATTTTATAATTTATATGATATTGTATTAGTAGTACAGATGGTATATGTACTTAATATATATTATATATATCATCAAGTGAAATTAAGATAAATATATATTTTATCACATATATTTTTATAGTATAAATAATAAATTATTTATATATCAAAGAAATTAGGTATACTTTGGAACTATAAGAGAATTAACATTGGTTTAAATTCATTGAAGAGAGAGTTAAGAGTTGGAAACGTAGGCAGATCTTGAGGTAAACATATTTTCTATTGCTATGATATACTTTATAACAAAATAATTTGCTTCTTTCAGTTTTTAATATAAGTGGATATCAATAATACAAAATATTATAACAACATATATATAGTGTATTTATATTATATATAGCTTATATGGTTTAGAATATTTTTAAAAAGAATATAAATATCAAAACTCATCATTGAATTAATATGTATAAAAACAATATATATTGAGATATATTATTTTAAAAGTGGACTCTCACTAGAGGTGACCATATAGAAAAAGCTAAATCGTTAAATGAAAATATTATAAAAGTATATATTAAAAATGTATCATTCAGAAAAATATATATAATATTATTTTACTTTACAATAAGTATTCTAATAGAATCTAATATAATATATTTAGGCAAAAATATATAAAGACATAATAGTAGAAAATTATTATTTTAAAGGATATTATAAAATATTATATAAACATAACAGAAACTATTAAAAACATATTTATGACAACAAATCGATCCAAGGTTTAATTATACCTTAGTTGTTTCAACGAATAAATTTTTTAGATAATATATATATATCACTTAATATATATATATATACTTCTATTATATTTATTAAATATATTATTGCACATTTTAATTTTTATTATCATTATAATTTATAATTTAAAACAATAATGTAATATTTAAATTGTTCAATATAGAGTGAAAATTAGAAAGTATTAGTATTAATTATCACCTTGATAAAAAAGTCGAACTGCATATTTATACTAGAACATTATTAATATTTAATTTGAAAAGTAAAGTGGGAATAATTAGTGGAGTGAAACGAAAGACTAGATTAAAAACAAAGATAAGTGTTTTATGTTATTAAATAAAATATATATAAGTTAAATATAATATTATAACTCATTGAGAGAGTACGATAGTAATAGACATACCTCAGTCACTAATAAAAATGAGTAGAGATAAGGTTTTAAAATGTGTTATTAAATATATTTTAATTATTATGGATTGACTAGAAATATACAAATCAAAAAAATATAATATATATAATTTTGATTTACCTATGTGTTATAAATTATAACATTTTATAATATAATACTGAAAGATAATGAATACGAGAAAGAATATGTCTTAGAACGTAAGATTAATTATTTTATTTTATTATATTTTAAACTATATTTATGATTTATCTTCATCTCTCACACATATACTTATAAATAATGACTAATTTAAAACAATTTTATGGGAATATATTTTTATTTATAATATTATTTATAATATAATATGTGAATATATATATATTTATATATATGAGGTTATTAAAATATTATTATATTATTTTATCTATTTTCCTAATTCCTATTTATATTTTATATAATTTATTATATATAAATTAAATATATTCTCACTCCACTATAAAATAGTATATAATTTAATATTGAATTTATTACTCACATATTATATATATATTATTTGAGTAAATATATATATAATATATATTATATTATTATTACATATTCACCAGATTATATATAGTGAATTAGAAAATATAGAGTAGCATATATATGAGATAGGTACTCACATATTATTTAAAATAATACCTAGGTGTATCTTTTACACTCACATAACTAAGAAATCTCTAGTAGTTGAATTTAATTTCACATGTGCATAATATATATATATATTATTAATAACCTTTAATCACATAGGGTTAAAGAGAAATATATTATTAATGTTAAATCATCATTTAGTATTTAAATATTAAGATTTAATATATTATTTACAAATAGAGAATAGAAATATATATGAGTGCAACAAATAATCTTATGGCTGTCTGCGTATTAATAAAATATAAAGTTATACACTTTAAGGTTTAATTCTCTCTTTGAGGAGTATAGTTTCACTATATATATATATATATACATCTCTTCATCTATATATATATAGATCAACGGATATATGTGCTCAATTAATGAGACCAACTCTTACTGTATTGGTGTGAGTGTCGCATATAATTGTTTTTCATACGAGATGTATATGATCACACACTAGATAGAGTATTGAGTGTATATTGCTTATAGAGAGAGACCTTAAACAATTAGACTCCACTCACATATATCAGCATGCCATTTGCCTTAATACGAGAGCGCAGCAGAGCTTTATATAGCACAATTTGTTTACTCGTATTACAATTAATCTGTTTAACTATATGCACACAATTTATATATACACTCATAGGAGAGAATCATATATCATTTTACGTGAGATCAGATTATTAAACATCTCTCTCACGATTTATAGATTTATGTTACTCTCTCTCACTCCAAATTCCACGAGTAATATTTTTGAGTGATTTATTAAGGTATGCATATAAGCTCTACTTACAACTATGATATGGAACATTATGAGCATAGAGTTTTGCACTGAAGATATATCATACCACGTTGTTTTTTCTCTTATATATTGTCATTATATTTTATAACGAGTATTAATATAGTATATATATTAGAGCGCGAGAAATATAATGTATTTTATCACTAAATATATAATTTATATGAGATAACGAAAATATACTAAAAAAAAAGTAAATATTATAAAAAATAAATTATAATATAATGATATAACTTATAACATAAATAAATATAATAATAAACTAATAAAATAAGCATAATTCATTAATATGATACTCATCAATGATAATAATCACATATATTATTATATATAATATTTACCTTTTATAATCACTCATGTTCTGTTTTTATGTATTGGAAAAATAAATAGAAGAAATAGAATTAAGCTTCAATTATAATGCTAAGATATTTAAACAAATATGAGTAATAAAAGGAGAGTTACTTCACACAAATATTATATTTATATATATTGTCAATACAAAATGAGAATTATTAATACAAATATATAACAATAAATATATAAAATTCATTATAATTAATAAATAAGAGTAACTACAGAGTGAACTTCTTAATTATTCGCATATACCGCAACATTAATTATATATTCTACTCTCTTTTTGCAATATAGTCAAAATGGCGCAAATAGACGTAATATCGCACACATCACTCACAACTCCATCACATTAATGCACACTAATAACTCATATATATAAGAGAGAGAAATAAGAGAAATATCAGAATGAGTATGAATAAATATTAATATATTGACCTTGTACGCCATTGTATGCAATGGGTGTTCAAGGCGTTTTTACACGCAGTTTGGAGATACGGCTTTATTAAATAATAAAATTACATTGCCGTTCACATATTTAATAAAATCACCCAATATGATGAAATAACAACAGAAAAGTGAGTTTTATGCTACATTGAATGTGAGCATATTATTTCTTACTTATAATA
Source organism: Trachelipus rathkii (assembly GCA_015478945.1). Taxonomy (NCBI): domain Eukaryota; kingdom Metazoa; phylum Arthropoda; class Malacostraca; order Isopoda; family Trachelipodidae; genus Trachelipus; species Trachelipus rathkii. Next base: position 45,687 of record JABUQX010113909.1, read on the forward strand.
CTATTAACTTTCTGATAAGCAACCACCATATTCTCGGTTCCCTTTTACTTTTTCAGTGAGCCAATTGTAGATACTATAATATATAATTATATATTACAATATATATATAAAATTAATAATATACATGAGAGAGAAACTATGTAAATTATATAAACACTCCGAGATAATGAAGAAAATAACACAATGCACTTTATATATATAATAATTATATATATTAAGTATATTAATATATATATTAGCATATATATATTATCAAATATATTATAATTATATTAATATATCAATACTAAATTAAGAGTAATGTTAGTAATAGCGTTTGCAAAAAGTAGCAGGAAAGTAATTGGCATGAGCCATATATATATAAGTATATAATATATATAACATAATAACAAAATTAATATATATATATATATTGTCTGAGATAATCAAAATTCATCACACAACCACATATCAGACACCACTCTAAATATATTTATATAATAATTATCACATAGATCAAATAATACTACAAATGAATAATATATTATAGAGATAAATAATAATATATAAATAGTAATATATTCTAATTATAATAATAATAAAATATATCAATATATCAATAGAGAGTTATGAGAGTAAGATACTGATGATGGCAGAGTTAAATATAAATAATAATAATAATAATATAATAATAAGAAGATATTAATATATAAAAATGAAAATAGTTAATTTCATATAATTCATAATTCGAGATAGATTAAAATATAATCAATTATGATCTATAATCGAATTGGAAATGTGAAAATTAAAAATATTATAAATAAAATTAGATAAAATAAATAATATAAAAATAAATATTACGATAAAAATCAGATGATAAGTATTGAGAGATAATAAATAATAGATTATTCACTATGAGAGAGAATCATCATAATTATAACTATTATATTTATACGGAGATTTAGATGAAATTATATATATGAATAATTTAATCACTCAAAAATTAATAGAGTAGATAAATATAAAATACACGGTAATTAAGTGGAAATACGACAAAGCATATAATATATTATAGCTATGGGAGACTCCTATCTATTATATAGGATGAGAATATGAGTTATTAGAGTATGTTGATAAATCGTATATCAATACACATATGAGCTTAGATCAACTATATAATAACACATTAGAAGTAGAGATACTGTGAATATGTCAATTCCCAACTTAAAATATATTTATTAATATAATACTTTATATATATATATATAAGTATAATTAAATATGTATATAAAATTTCACGCCTATTATTCACATTATAAATTATATATATAATATGATATCAAATATATTTTAATATTAATCACTATTATATATTAATCATAATTCCAATTAAAATCTAGACATAAATTTACATGCGCGGGCATAATTTATTGATATTTTATTAATATATTATATATATAAATAATAGTTATATAATTATATTTAAATATATAATAACTCAAAATAATAATAATAATAAACACTACAATCAGTTATATATAAGAGTTATAATATGGATAAAGAGAGAGATATATATATAATACATAAACTTATATATATTTATTATATATATTCTAATAATAAGAATAATAATATAATGAGTATAAATATATCATAATTATAATATATATAATAATTATAGAGATTATGATATATAAACATATATTTATATATGAGATAGAGAAATAATTAGATTACAATCAAGATAAATATTGAATAATGACAACATAATAAATTATATATATATATATATATAAATGCATTATATATATTAAGAGAGATAATAAGAAGAATAATAAAGAAGAACTCACGAAGAGAAGAGAAAGTGATAAGTAGAAAGTACAAGTTAGATAGATAATAATGAGAGTAGATAAATTAAAAGAAAATTAGTAAATACATATGAATACGAAAGATATAATTTTATAAGAGAGAGAGAAATAAGTTTTCATTTTAAGTATAATAATAGGAAGTATAAGAAATTTTATTTGCAAGGAAGAAGTATACGTAAAATATGTGAGAAATAGTAGCAAATATATATATGCAGTGCGAAATGGTTTATGCATTGGGGACAGAAAGACGTTATAATGAAAGGAAGATAACTGCAAATATTGATTATTCGGGTGTACACCATTTCTTTACCTTTTTAACAAAATGAAAAACCTAACAACTAGGTTCCTGAGCGATTACATTTGTAAAAACTTAGGATAATATTAGGGATTTAAATATTTCAGAAATATATTTTTTACTGAAAGTTCTTATATCTCAAAGAATAAAATGGCAGAAATTAATATTCCCTGTAGGATTTTTTGCTTTAGAGGGGTTTTTTTTTTTTTAATAACTCCAATCATATAAAGATTAAATTATGGAAATTTTTGGAATCTAGAAATTTAAAAAACACACTATAGGACCTATGCATGAAATTGTCCCCCCGTCAGAAGTTTTTCCTATATGTTCTTATTAGAAGTTTTAACTTGAGTTACGGTACTTTTTCTTTAGATAGAGTAAAGACAAATTTCTAGTAAAATCCTGAGAGCAAGGGAGTGATGAATATTTAAATATAAAGATATTATTTTAGCATCAGAGAAAACGGCCTTATTTTTCCGCTTTTTAAAAGAACAACAATAGCAATAATTTACATTAAACCATGGATCTTCCGTTTATGCTGTTTTTTTTTTGGAATTTAATTAGCTACTGATATAATCGTCTTATTATATAATTCATATCATTTCTTCATTGTAAAAAAAAATTTAAGATCTAATGACTAACTTACCTAAACAAATGCGCGTTTTGAAGATTTTGACGTAAGTCGCTGCGGTGAGGATCAAAATTAGTAACCAATTTTGCCAATGTTGTTAAATTTTAAGAATGGGACAATCTCTCCTTCCAAATGAAAATGGCTTTATAAAGAAAAATGGTGTTTTTAGAAAACAATGGTGGGAATTTTTTTTTTTAATCACCATTTTTAGTGGTTTTAATATTTTACATTTAATGATTTTTATAAAAGATATAGGTGAAAAGTTAGAATAGGTAGCCTAAAGCAAGGAATCTTTAATGTCGAATATAATAATCAAATGTATGCAGATGATTTAGTTTTTTTGTTAGTTCTTTCGGTGGATGATTCACCATTGATATTCTTAAACTCTATTTTAAATTAATTGCTGAAAAAAATCCTATTTCCTGATCTATGTTCTAAAAGTTAAAATAATGTTATACATAATCAAAAGTGGGAGTTATCAAATTTTTTTTGCAAAAAAAGTAAGAAAAAAATATGATGATTCTTTCTAACTTTAGGTACTGTTGCTTTACATTGATTGCACTACTTGGAATAATGCGGGATGATTAAACATATCTTCGGTTTTTTTTTTTAATTTTTAAAAAATGAAAATTATTAGAAAACAATCCAAAATATGCTCAAGAACGAGGGGTCCCAAAATCCCCAATATTGGCACTTCCCCTATAAGGAAAACAGTATTTTAACGTTTAGTGATTAAGAGAAGATTGTATAAGTTAGAAGGAGAATTTCGTGTATAAATTGAGATAAGATATAGAATTTTGTTTTAATAGAAGAGAAAGAATGTAATGAATAAGTAAAAGAGAATGCTTAATGATAGTAGTAGAAGACCATTTTTGTATTACGAGGAAGAAGGAGCACAGAAAGAAGATTATGTATATGTATATAGAAGAGGAGAAACACGTAAAAAGTATATACGCAAATGAGTAGATCAAAGAATATGAAGATTTCAAAGAAGACAAAGTAAGTATATATGAGAGAGAAGCTCCGGACTGCTTTTTTAATCTCACGGCATATAAAATTTGACTTCGCTCTCTTGTAATCCCTCATGAGAAGAGAAGATAAAAATTCTACTACGAATAATAAACATGAATAATAATATATAATATATAACTTAATAATTAAGAATTTAATAATAAAAATGAATTTAAATAATATAATAATACACTCCAGCAATCTTAAATTAGAATTCAACTAAGATTTTGTAGAAGATAATTGTTGCAATGGTAAAATTGAAGTTTAATTAAAAATAGTAATAATAATTTTATCATAATAAATTAATATCAAAATAATAATATATATTAATATATTTAATAATAAACTCTTTGTCCTATAATATAATACTCTAATAATAATAATTATAATTATATAAAAATTATCTTTAAACTTACACTACTATGTTTGATATAAATTCAGGTAATAATTGCTAAAACTCATATTTAAATAATGCTATTTCTTATAATAAAGAAATTAAATTAATGAAATAGAAATTATACTTTAATCTAATTATTAATTTAATTATATTAATAATATAGAGAGTAATACAAGTAGTTAATTAGCGATAAAGATATTGAAAAAGAGAGTATATATATAATATATTCGAAAAGCAAATAGGAGATATATTATCGTAAGAGCGTAAGCGTGGCCACATAAATATATTAATATGGAAATTAATAATAAATTTAATTTGAGAGAATTTAATATAAATTATAAATAAATTATATTAATCTATATCAAAATAATTCAAATTATAAACAATCCTGTGAACCTCGCTATAATGAGTGTTTAAAAATTAATTAATCATTACTCATAAAATCCTTCAAAGGAATATTTAATAATATTATGATTTATCACAAACAAAACACCATCACATTAAATGAGAAGTATAAGACAATATCAAACAGAAATAGTTTATTAAATCTTTTGTAACAGTTTAGGCATTAAAAATTTAATAATTTTAAAATAATATAAACTTTAAATATTTATGTAATAATATTAAATAACATTTATGTTTAATATAATTTGAGTTTGATTAATATATTAATAATTAATAAATACTTAGAGTGTATATATACTCCCTTATATACACTCACTCTAATAATATATAAATTTTCCTTATAATATATTATAATAAATTTATATAATATATTATATATAATAAATCTATTTCTAAAATGGTACTTAATAATTGTTAAATGGTTTTTATTAAATAATTATGATAATTGTGAAAAACTAATAATAAGAATAATATAATGAAAGTAAATATTTAAATGGTTTAATTCTATACATATAATCATATATATACTAATATAAATAATCTATCTATATATATGAGAGAGGATAGAGAGTAAATAACACACGAAGGATAAATTATTATAATTAATATATATATGGAGTAGTAACTAATATAAAGTTATATTCTATATATCTTTGACAATTAGATAAATAATAATAAATAATTAAAGTACCATATAATAGATTATTGCCACTCAACTAATAATTTTATATTGTCACCGAAGATATCCTCCCCTACTCAATATAATATTAAGATATAAGAGCTACATTCAACCTCACACCACTACTAATAACCTAATAAATGCACAAGTATTGGTTTTATATAATTGAAAATATATACTTTTTAAGAGATTAATGAGGGTAATAGTAAATTAAAATATCCATCACAAAACTATTAATTATTTAATAATATAATTTATTAGTGAGAGTAATATAAAGAAATGTACATCTCAAAAATTAATAACATATTGCTACAAACTACACGGGAGAGCAATGGCTTTAGAAGAATAATCATCTTAAAAATAATTAAAACTATACATCAAATAATAATGAGAGAGAGAGAGCTACATTATAATAATAGATAATAAATAAAAATAACTCCCATTAAAGCAATAAATACAATTTTTATTATTTGATATTCGATTAGTATTATAATAAGGAAAAAATACACACCTATTTTGTACAATTTAAAAATATATATGGATATAATTAGATAATAAAATTTTTTTAAAAAGTTCCACATAATGTATTTAAAAATAAAAAATATATAAAATATAAATGGCTACGATGAAAAAAAAAGAATGTATTAATAATTATGATATTAAATATTCTAAATATTATATCATATAATTATTACATAGAAAGCGAGAAGTAATATGAATTATTATTGATATTTTTATAAATAAGGAAATATATGAAATGAAAATCGGTATTTATGAAATTATATATCATATAATTATATTAATATAATTTAATTATATTTCGACTTTACACTTCTTTTAAAAACTGAAGAAAAATATATTAATGTCTATAAATAATGATTATACTACAATTATTACATAATAATTATACTTATTAAGAACTCATTAATCACCACTTCAAGATAATTATAATGAACTTTTAAGCAATATGAGATTTTACACTAGAGTAAGAATTAGTATATAACTCAGCTTTCTCATCTTTTTAATAATAATAATAACAAAAATTAACAAAGAAAAATATATTTAAAAATAACCTATAAAGTCAATGCAAATGCTTAGTATTAATTAATTTAGGTATAATATATAATAATAATAATAATAATGATATAATATGATGAATAAAAGTGAAATTATAAATAAAATGAAATATGACTGATTACAGTATTATTAATCATTAAAAATTAAAAGAAAATTTTGGGAGGATACAAAATAGGGATTTACTAATAGTATAACACTTATTTATTAATTATAAATATCAAAATTTTTTGTTTTAAATACAAAAAATAATATAAAATTTCTTTGCTGAAAAAGAAGGTAGACTATAAATTTAATCAGCTGGAAAAGAGAAAAATACAAATAAATATAGGAAGAATAAAATCAAATAATAATACTCTTTAAAGACTAAGAAAGTATCATGAACCTTGTAAATTATGTTCAAATCCATACGGCTTCTTAATATTAACCACTGAGAGAATAAAAATTATAATATTAGAAAAGCACACAAAAATAATATTTGGTTCCTAAGGATTAAACTAATAATCATTTTCTAAAATTATTTGTGGTTTTTCGAAAGTAATATATTTTGAAAAAATCAACAAAGATGAATTAAATGTTACTTAATTATGATGAGTCCTCCGAAAAAAGAAAGTAATAACGGGAGAATTGATTTTATATGGAAACTAAAAAATTTTCGATAACCTTTATACATGAATACTTTGAAGAATCCACGATTTAAAATCATGAATATTTCCTCTACTACTGTAGTAAGTGTTTTTAACAAAAATAAATTCACTTAAGAAAGAATTTCTATTATAAGTAAGAGATATATTATTGAACATAGATATATATATTTGGATTTAATTAATTATTTGGAATGCAATAATAATAACAAGCTTTAATAGAGTTTTATTTGAAAATCGACAATAAAATTGTTGAAATTGTTAAAAATAAAAGTAAAATACGATAATGGATACTGTGGGACCGGATATTTAATTTAAAGGAAAAACTTTTATTAATTACATAGTACGCGAAAGTACTACGTTCCGGCCTGCTGGAATTTAATTTATAATTGTAGCCAGAGAAATTAGTTTTTTTTTTTTATTGGTTGTTAACGGAAACATTTGAAATATATCTTCTATTCCCTGATGTTTTTCTAAAGGTATGACACCACATTTATGGTATTTCTTTATTCACAATTTTTATAAATATGTAGTTTAGTTTTAAATTAGTATTTTTTTTATATATGTTATATTTTTGTTTTTAATCTTTTTTTGAATTTATTTTACTTATTCTTTTCTTACAATAATGTACTAACTCTAATGTTGAAGAAAATAGAAGCAAAATAAGACCTAAAAAGTAAAAGTAGCTACTCTATCTATCTATGACCTTATTCTTTATTACTATCTATCCTATCTATCTATCTATACTATGCTATCTATCTATCTTATTCTTATTCTCTATCTATCTTCATCTAATCTTATCCATCTAATCTATCATATCTATCCTATCTATCCTTTATTCATCTTAATCTATTCTAATCTTACTCTATCTATTCTATTCTATCTATTTCTATCTATCTAAATCTATCTATCTACTCTAATTCTATTCTTATTCTATCTGTCCCATTTAAAGGATTTACAGGTGCAAAAGAAAAAATCCTAAAAAAAAGAATTGGTTTCTAAGGAGACAAATAATGATTCTCAAAGAATAAAGAATGAATAAATTATGAGAAAAAAAACAAAAAAAATATTGATTTTTCTAAAATCCGTTAAACTCAATTTGCTTTTGAGAATAAGAAAATATAATAAGGAATAAATCCCAAAAGATGATTATGTTTTTACTATTGTGAAGTCCCCTCGAAAAAAAGTAAACAAAATAATTTAAAAATGGAAACCTAAAAATTCCGACTAACCTAGATGAATAACCTATTTAAGAAGTGCCCCAAAGGTTTTAAAATGGAATTTTTTTTATTAAACATTGGATGTAATATATGGTGTTCAAATTAAAGCACACAGAATTTTATCACAAAAGAAAACCCTTTTGGACATACGGATTTTTCTGGTTTTTTAAAATAATTGAAGAGTTTTGATTTGCAGAAATCCACTACATCTAAAAAAGATATTGTATTAAACAGTGACAGTAGTCTTCAAATTTGAAATGAAACTAAGCTTTTTTTTTATAAATTTACTTGAACACTGCTCAAATCTGTAGGTATATTTTCTGCGAAGAAAAACTAATTTTTTTCTGAGAAGTTCAAAATAATGAGGATAAATAATTAGCTATCCATTTTTTTAAAAAGGGCTTTTTAAAACAATGGTTATTACTTACAAACTAGTAAACTCACCCATTTTAAAAGAATTAATTTTTTTAGAAACAATTATTAAAAATTAATGCTTATCATGAGATTCACTAATATTTCATTATTAATTATTACAAGAATTTAATGGCTAATGGGAAAAAAGATATATTCACTTGATAAATAACTTATCAGAAGAATGGGATAAATGTGTCTATTTTTTTGGTTTTCAAAAAGAAAATTGATATTATATACCATAAATCTATATAAGCCTAAAAAAAAAAACATAAAAAAAAGAGGTAATGTGTAAAATTATTATTATTATCAAATATAAATAATCAAAAAAAAATATTGAACACAGTTAATTTACATCAATTTTTTATTGATGTTGTAAAATTAAGTTTTTAAAATTTTGGATCTTGTTATTCATAAAATTAAATGAAAGCAACTAACACATAAATTTGTAAAATTCTGGCAAAAAAAAAAAAAAAATATTTAATGTTGCAGGTTAAAGAAATTATTATTAAATTGCATTGGAAAGAAATAGTAGGCCAAATTTTAAATATAAAAAGTATTTTAAATTTCATGATTTCATGGATAAAAATGTAATTAAATTTTAGTAGTTTGATTTTTTTACATTCTTGTAATAAGCTTTACCAAAACCCTTCTGGTTAAATTTTATTAGAAGGAATTTTATTTGAAGTAAATTTCCATAATTTGAGAAATCAAAAAACCACTGTTTGTTTGATGAAAAGTCCTACCGCAAGATTCATTTGTACACTTAAATCTTTTTCTCCTGCTCATAATACGACATCATAGCATTACATGTGATTTTTTTTTGTTTTTTCAATAAATCTGCTTAATTTCAAAAGTGACCAATTTAGTTATTTACAATCTAATTCTGAGTAAAAATCCTATTTGCTTTTTAATATGACCACGTTTTTATCCTTTATCAACAATGGTTTTGTTTTTTTAAAAGTAAGTGAAAGCTATTCCATTGTTTCTACATATTATTAACAAAAGTAACAGAATTACTAAATTCGTAATACTGGGAAAATAAACTTAAACGCTTAAAGAATTTGAAATGAAATTATGCTCTACTAACTATTTGTAGACTGTTTTTTTTGGGTTGTTTGGACAATTATAATTTTTTTTATGAAAAAAAGTGTTGGTTTTTTTCCTATTTGCAAATAATTAATAAATTTGCAAAAGAGAGTATTTAAACTTTAGATATTTTTTATTTAAAATTTTTCTTCTTTGGTATAAAATATATATATATGTGAAATATTTTTTTTTACATACTAAAAAAGGTGAAAAATTTTTTTTTCCTGTTAGATTTTGATTTTTTGCAAAAAAAAGTTAAAAAAAAATTAAATACCACTGGAAAATGGAAATGGAAAAAAAATTCTACATAAAACTTACATAAGGAAAGTCGCTAAATTTTTAAGCTATCCAAGGAATGGAAACCTAATGGGAAAGAAAGAAGATGGGTGAAAGAATTTTTAATAAATAATGCGAATAACACGGAAATAAATTTTAAGTTTTGTGACAAAAAAATATTAAAAACAATGTAAAACTAATGAACATGTAAAATCAGAAATGAAAAAATTTAATTTATAGTTTTTTAAAAACCCAATAAAACCAAGTTTAGACAAAGTTTTGGAAGTATGTATATAGAGGAAAACAAATACTAAAAGGTAGATTATCAAAAAAAAATAGATTTGGAGAAACAGATGAAAAAATAAAAAATTCATAGCAAGGCTTAAACAACTGTCCGTCAAGTAATATTTAAAGAAAGGTTTTCTTGATGATGATTTTTTGTTGCAGATCGAAATATTTGGATAGCTTGCATAAGAAAAATGTTTTTTTTCTTGGACAGAAGCTTTCCATAATCTGTACAAATGCTTTCCAAAAATTTAAGAGAATTAATATTTTAATTAAAATGAAACCTTACCACTAGGTTTTCCTGGATTTGGAATACCATCCTTTTAAATCATTTTTAAAATTTTTTGGAAACAATCGGTCGATTATGCCCGTTAGCCTAAGTTTTTTTATGAATGCAAAAAATAAAATGTGATTATGAGCACAGAAATTTTATAATTTCCCTGTAGATTTTTGCTTTCCAGAGGGGTTAATAACTTCAACTTCCGATTCCATAAAAAGATTAATTATGGAGAATTGGGACGATTTTTAAAGAAAAACAAAAATTTAAAAACAACTATAGAATTTATAAAGCGTTCAATGATAGTCTCAGTAAGTTTTTTCTTAAAAAGTTGCTTTGAGTTATGGACTTTTTTTATTTATTGTTTAACGAATGGACTTTTATTTTTATTGTAAAGAAAATTATATATCCCGCTTAGCGGACCAAGACAAACATGGATTTTAAGATCAATAATACTTCAACAAGAAAAACGGCCCCTTTATTCGCTTTTTTAAAAAAAAGAAACAATAGCAAATACATTATAACCATTGAATCTTCGGTGTTTATGCTGCTTTTTTGGATTAAACAAAAGCATTTGATAAAGTAAGTCATTTTAGGTATCCTCTTAATTTTAAAAAATTTAAAAAAAAAAATTATATTTTTTAAAAAACAAAAGATCTATCGCACACATGTCCGGTGGCTAGACATTTATGTGGTTAAAATAATGTTTGTTGGTATTTAGTAAATTTTATTTGGTATTTAACCAATTTTGCGATGAATTGGTTTGTTTTTTTTTTTTTAAAAAATGGTTTTTTTAAAGAACTGGTCATTGTTCAAATGAGAATGGGTTTCTAAATAAAAGAAAATGGGTGTTATTTTTTAGACAAGGGTGGAAATTTTTTTGTCCAACCGTTAATTTGTTGGTTTTGGTTTTTAATATTTTACAATTAATGATCTTATAAAAGGATATTAGTTGAAAAGTAGAAATAGGGTTTACCAGACAAAGCAGAGAAATCTTTTTAATCCCTCCATTTCTTTTTTTCTTTTTTTTACTTTTATTTTTTTCTTTTTTTTCTTTTTTTTATAATGTCAATAAAATTTTCATTGATTACGTGTATTTGATTTAGTTTTGTTAGCTCCATCGTTAGATGGCCTTCAAAAACTATTAAATATTTGGCCTGAAAAAAAAATCTATTTTTCTTATTTAAATTTCATGTCTTTAAATATATGAAATAAAAATGAGGATTGTTTTTTCAATTTTTGGCAAAAAAAAGGTAAAGAAAATAAAGGGGTGGGAAACAAATAGTTTAAAACTTTTCCCTTATTTGGTTTTTTTTTTGTTTTTTTTTTTTTTATTAAAACCTTTGAAATGAAAAGATTAAATATCTCGGTTTTTTTTTAATTTTAAAAAATGAATTTAGAAGAAAGGGGCACAGGACATTAAAAAAGAGCCTAAGAGACAATTCTTAGGAAACGTTTTTTTTATAAAACCGTATTTTTATTTAAGAAAGATTTTAAGACTACTAAAAGTTAATTTAGATATAATTGTTATAATATTTATTAAGATCCTAATCCTTTACATTTTGGTATGCCTTTTTTTAAACGGAGCAAAATTTTTTATTTTTTGGGACCCCTAATTAATGTCAAAGAGTCGTTCAAAAATAGCGATTTTCAGAAAAGACTTTCATCAGAACATTATTGTTTTTAAAAAATGGATATGTATAGTCTCCTTGCGTAAGAGTCTGGTAGACATTAAATATATGATTTCCTAGATATGTTTTTTAATGTTTAATTCCATTTTTTTTATTAAAAAAAATACCTAAATTTGCAGACTCATTTTTTTACTTTCGTTTGTGGGACTTGGCTGAAATTCTCAACCAAAGTGTTTTTTTACCCAAATTAAGAAAAAAATATAGTTATAATTTTTTTTTAAAAGTAAGTCCTTAATATGAAATGAAAGATATCGAAAGGATTTTTATGAAGACATATGGAGTTTATTGATTTTATTTAAATAATGAAAACCCTTTTGAACAATGCTCCTTTGAAATCAAGGAAATTTTAAAGTTTTTTGTTTTTAAAGCCCAGAGAAGACCCCTATCTTCCAAATACAATGCAAATTATTTTTGTTTTAAATGGAAATTCTTGGTACTATTAATTTTTTTTTTTAACTTATTTTGTAAAAACTTTCCTTTTAAATTTTTAATTTTTTTAAATTTTTACTTTTCTAAATGATACTATGTTTTTACGGCGAATGAATAGAATTAAAGACTATCTTATCTATCTATCTATCTATCTATCTATCTATCTAGCTATCCCCACTTTTGTTCTTTATTTATGTTGATAAACTTAATAAGGAATATTGTTATAAGTAAATTAAGAACTAGATTGTAAGTTCCAGATATCATAAAGCATCTAATATTATTTAAATGATATATATAAAATGTGCTGACCGACTTTATTATTGAAAAGTATTATGTATGCTGACGACTTAGTATTGCTTGCTCCATCAATTGCTTGCTTCAGACTCTTCTATATAAATCAGAAAATGTTATAACTGATTTATGACTAAATATAAATCATGACAAGAGTTTGGTTGTTAACTTCGTGAAGAAAAACGGCAAAATAAAAGAAAATCAAGAGGTCCATTAAAACAAATATTAAAGTTAGAGCAAGAAAATGGAAAGTTTAATCTTATTTTATGTGATTTATATTATTAAACGTGAAATGATTTTATGTTTAATATCATACTGTACTCCATTTTATGAGCAAATTTATAATAATTACACAGCAAATAATTGATGGAATAATGAAACCGTCACAATGCTAGATTAATAAAGACCCCAATTTCGTGATTTAGTAAACTATGAGGTTTGTAATAGTCTTGAAATGCAATTACAATATCTAAAATTATAAAATATGTATAGTTTTTAGACAGTTTAATAGACCATGTGAATTTATAATAAGAATCGATCTGTATTGATTAGAGGTAGACTGGTGAGAGATTTGCAATATTTCAACCAAATATAAATGTTTCAAACATTTTTAAAATGATCTTGATGTCTAAAGCGAAATATGATTGTGCAAAGCAGAAGACCTTGATGAAAATGAATTATCAAATGTTCTCTATTCTGGTTAGTTTCATTTTAGATTTTTATTTCTTAATTAATTTTAAACAAAAATGTGCTTACGAGAGCACAAAGAAACAAAGTCTATGCTTTCCATTCTATCTATGTGAACTGGAATATTGTCTTGTCTGCTCCATTTACCTGTCTGCCCTGTCTGTCTGTCTGTCTCTCTCTGTCTCTCTCTCCCTGATATACATATATTATTATTATTATTATATATATATATATTATTATTATATATATATATATAGAGTAAAGATATTATTATATAAGATATATGTTAATATTATTATTATTACATATATATATATATATATATATATTAATATATATATATATATTATATTATATCAAAAATTACATCACTTTGTTGAAAATTGAAAAACAATATATATATTATTATTATTATTATTATTATATTATTATTATTATATATATTACATATTATTATATATATTATATGTATATTATTATTATATATATATATGTATATATATATATATATTACATATATTATTATTATTATATATTATTATTATATATTATTATTATTATTATTATATATATATATATATATATGTATATATATAATATATATAAATATTAATATATCAATAATACATAAAGACCAGTTATATGGTATAATACAGAGAGAGAGAGTAGTATATATATATAAGATATATGTATATATATATATATATATATATATAGCATATATACAGATATATATATATATATATATATATATATATGTATAACTGAAATGTGTAATTGTGTGTAAATGTGAGCACAAGGGTCTTGCAAGAATCTCTTCATATGAGTGTAATTTCATGCCTGCAATATTGAAAGTTGTAAAACCATTTAAACTTTAATTACCTTTCCCATATAAAAAAAATTTCCAATTATAATTTTGCAAAAGTCAGATTTCTTTTGAGACTTTTTATTAAATGTCATATGTTAAAAGGTGTCATCCGTTTGGCACTCAGATTAAACATTGTCATTGAGAAAAGGTAGAAATAATTTACTACCTATTACTATGAAGCATAACTAAATTATAAGTATAAAAGATGAATTACATTTCCCTACTTAGATGGAAGACCGATATAATTCTAAATTTAGCATTTTCAAATTAATAAGCCAAATATTTTACCACAAACATGCATTGTTAAGTAGTCAAATGTCATAATTATAATTCTTCCCACTTATCGTTAGGGGGCAGAAATATTGCTAATTCGCAACGATCTTTTACTGGAAAATAAATTTTGAAAGAGCTTAGTCATAAATTGATAATTTTAAATTGTATCACTTTTCCATCAAAGTCGAGATTTGCTTGTCGAGACTTGAATTGTAAATTTTAAATTTGGCAATCTTTTGATGTGAAAATTCAAATCTAATTGTCACATGTTTCTTGGGGAAAATAATGTTTTAAATCATTAAACTATTTAAGGGGGGCGTCTCTGGAACATACAGCTCAAATGCTTAATCACTTATTTTGCTAATCGTCAACAACGTGATATTAATACATAAAGTAACCTAGGGGTTATTAACCCATAAAATAAAACGTGTTATTAAGGGATAGAATATCCCATGTGTTAATAACAAAATAATTCATGTTATTAACAAATAAATAAGATGATCTTAACATAAAATAACAGGCCATTAACAGAAAATAAGATGTTATTAACATATAAAATAATATATGCTATTAACGTCTTAGTTTACATATGTATTATAATTATTAACACAAAATAATGTATGTACTATTAACTCATAAAATAACCCATGTGTTATTAGCACATAAAATAACACATGTGTTATTAACGCATAAAGTAAATCAGGTGTTATTAACACGTGAAACAATACATATCATTTTTTTATATTTTCATTTAAAGCGCATACATAGGCATTTAATTTCCAGTTTAATCTTGCAGTGGTGTGTGTGTGTGTGTGTGTGTGTGTGTGTGTGTGTGTATGTGTGTGTGTGTATGTGACGGTGTTTATTGTACAAGATTAAAATGAACATAACGATAAATGATATGTGTTATGTTATGCATTAATAAAATATTGACGATTATCCACAAAATAAACGCTTTAAAATGCGTGTAACGTTTTTTTTAATTATACAATAAGTTTATATATATACGAGCGTTTAAAACGCGGCGCTATTAACGTGGTCTCTATAACGTTTATAATTAAGTTCATGGAAAAAATTCTTTTGCGCGAATTTTGAATATTTAAAACCCTTACATTTTCAAAAAAAAACATAAAACATAATGATTAACTTTGGTATTTCAAAGACTTTACGTGAATTAGGAAAAAAAACCTCAGCCAGATTTGGAATCAGCGTCAAAATTGCATTCAGAAAAGTGTAATTTGGTCAAGTAAAGAGAGATAAACTATTATTTCTTTCTGAATCAGTGATAATAATCATGGCAAGCAGTTACCCATTAACCAGCAAAGAAAAGGATCTATTCCTTCTAAATCAAAAAGTTTAGCATGGAAAATTATTCGACATAGCTAAGGAAAAGGCAAGATTTTCAGAAAACCATGAACAGATGTTGAGAAAATGAAGCTCTTTCAATGATAAACCATATATATATATATAGACTATTAATATAGCTATATACTATATATATATATATCTATATATTATATATATACTATATTTATATATATATATTGTATTATATATATATATATAATTATATATATACGGGTAATATACTATATATATATATAATATAATACCTAAATTAGTAATATATATATTACTAATATTTTATATATTAATATATAGGGATATATATATACTATACTATATAGTTAATATATATAACTATATAATAATAATATATATAATCATATTAATATAGTCAATAATTATCAAATAATAATATATATATACGGTTATATATAATATATATATATATAATAATATATATATATATATATATACTATATATATATATATATATATATATATATATATATATATATATAATATATATAATATATAATATATATATTATATATATAGTACTACTATAATATAATAGAGAGAGAGAAGAGAGGAAGAAGAGAGAGAGGAGGAGGAGAGAGAGAGAGAGAGAATCGGAATCCGAATCGGAACGGAATCGGAATCGCATTTGACTGTATCGGAATTCGGGAAATCGGCATCGGTGCATTGTGGAAATTTGAAATCGTCCCATCAACAAATAAATATATATATTGATATATATTATATATATATACATATAATAATATATATATATATATATAGTAACTATATATTATACTATATTAATATATATATATTAGTAATATATAATAATATAATTATATTTTATAATATTATATAGTAATACAAGTATATTATATATATATATATATAATATTATATAGTAGTGATATAATACGAAAAATTAAAGCTGTCAAACTTTAACAATTATTCCCATTAAATCCCATTGATAAAGATTGCCAAAAAATATTTATTTTATATGCATTTAATCAAATGTAGAAAACATCCGCCACCATCCTCATTTTTCAAAAAGAGGATGGCTGGATTGCGGATTGTTGCCGGCCCCGTTAAGTGCAGGATTTGCGGTTATGCGGCACGCTATGCGGATTGTCAATTTAGGTGCGGATGTTTCGCAAATGCGGATGCGGATGCCGAATGTCATGTCCAGATCACTAATATTATATATATACTATGTATATATATAACGTATATATTATAGTATATAATATATATATTATATATAAATACTATATATTATTTTATTAAAGAATATATTATATACTAATATATATACTATATCATATAGTAGTGATATATATATCTTAATATATTATATATATAATGCATTATATTATATAGTATATATATATTATTCATATATAGATATATATATATATAACTATATTATATATATATATATATATAATATATATAATAATATATACTATATAGTAACTATATATATATATATATAATAGTATTTAGGGATAAAAATATATATAATATATAATAATATATATATATATATAGTATATATAGTATATAGTATAAATATAATATATATATTATATAATAAATATATATAATATATAATATAATATAATATATTATATTATATGTTATCCCTATATTTAGGCCCTGTTATGTTTAAGACCGTCAGTTATGATTTTTTTTTTTTTTTTTTTTTTAACATATTTTGCTTATAGTATGTGAAACTAACAATGAATTTCAGTGATGAATGGACATGATTCAAAGTTCGAAAAATATTTAAATAATTTATTTAAAAATTAATTGTTATATCAATTAAAAATTTAAAAAAATGAAATTAAATCAAAAAGTATGACACTTACAGAAACCCAATATACATATTTGAAAATCAAGCGTTTATTAAAAGCCATATATCAAAAAATGTAAAAAGCAAAAAAAAAAAAAAAAAAAAAAAAAAAAAAAATTACATAGGAAAATGTTCCTATAAAAATATTTTGCATAAACAATTTACATATATAGCATTTACTCAAAAAATTTAATAAAGAAGATAATAAAAAAAAAAATTTAAAAAAAAAAAAAATTTAGGGGGCTCGATGACCGACGGGCGGACAGGAAGTGGGGGACGTTTTTTCCATTACCCCCGTAGGGAGAGGGGCCGTGAGGAACCCCGCGACACCCAAAATACCAAAAAGCGGGGATTCCGGAGACCCTCCCCGGTGGGGAGAGGGGGGGGAAATAGTCCCTACCCTGTCGTTCACCCCGGAAGGCCTAGAGACCCCGGACTCCTGCCATCCTTTTTTGCGGTTTACCCTTGGGTATTCCTTATTAGTTAAAAAAAAAAAAAATTAAACGACGGAGTCGTAAAACGTAATCATGGTCCTACTATATTTTTTGAATCATTGTTTTCACCCTTAAATTGATCTTAGTTAGGATATCATACTATACTAGAAATTAATATTAAAAAACCAAAAACAAAAAAATAATCCAAAACTACGGAGTTCGATTAAAATACATAACAGAAGTTCATATATATATTATATAATTAATATATATATATATTAATTATTAATATATACTAAAGTATGTAGTACAATACTATATATAATATTAATATAATTATTAATATATATATATATCATATATTTAATATATATAATTTAATATATAATATATTAATAATATTATAACTAATATAATATATATAATATATAATATTACTGGATGCGGTTAGTCGGTAGCGTGGTGTCACGCATAATTTTGTTTGCGGATGCGGTACTCAGCTCAGGTTGGCTCTCTGGTGCGGTGCAAGGTGCTGGTCGCCACGTTACGTGTGCGCAGTGCAAACGTCTAAGAGACGGAGCCTGGAGCTCGTTGAGTTGCGGTTACAGATCCTATAAGATATGAACTGCAGGTGTGTGCTCGGGGCAGGTGCTGGTGCGCTGACCTCTCCGGTGTTTGAAAATAAATCCTCAAAGTGCTCGGCCAACATCTAATTTTTTACGACCTTTGCTTAAACTTTATTTTTAAAAAACAATAGCTATTACAAATAATTGATTTATTTTTATTTCAACCAAAAAAGCAGGAATAAATTAACTTCCTTTACCGGTGGTAGTTACAGCACAAAACTCAATATATACTTTATATTATATATATTAATATAAAAACATTTTCAAATAGTTGCGCGAAGCGTTTGACCGTAACCGTGTATACAACCCTTACTTCGCGTTGACTTAGACTGCAGAGTTAAGTTTCGTCTCACGCTTATCATTGAAACTCACCATTCCCGCATGTTAATTTTCAGGCAATGGTCTGAACCGTATCGCTGACATATCCAAGGCATCGCGTAAGCCGACGTACTTTTTTGCATTATTTTATTTAAACAAAAGTTTTACTTGTTTAGATACAATTTATAAACAAATACTATGTGATTGCAATTAAAGAAAACTTCAAAAATAAACAAAGTTCTACATAATATCAATCTTCAGTTACCTTACCTTAAATATAAAAGAGAACCCTGATTATTTTACTATTGATGAAGCTTTCATAGGGGAATACATTAACAAAATTCTTTTTTTATATTTCTTTTTTACAGATTAGATAATTAAAAAGAAAATATTTATCTTCTTTATCCAAATATATTTAAAAAAAAAGAAATTTAATACATCATTTTTTAATCTTCATTTTACGTTAGGTTTTTAAAGAATTCGTAAACTTTATAATGTTATTTATCAAAAATACTAAAGCCCATACTATTCAAGTCATCAAGTCAAGTAATCAAGTTGGTTGAAATAGTATTCATTTATTATTTATGTCATTTTATAATAAATAATAATAATAATTAATAACTATATCATAATAATATAAATTAATTAATTATAATAATACATACTATATATATTACATAAATTATATAATGATAATAGATAATTAATAATAAATTCCAATTTCGGATTTTAACCTGGCTTAACTGTGTCAAATTCACTGAGCATAGAATGTGTATCTCCTCATATGATATTAGCCTATCTCCTTCTAACTCCAACATAGGGATTATTATTCTTGATAAGAAACTCACAAAGTCGTATATACTCTCCCCGGCCTGACGATTATTCCTCGCGACGACTACGGAATTTCGGCCATATAATTCAGTACACCTTTAATATCGGTTTGTATAACGTCTTGTGCACGAGAGTTCGAGCCAGTGCGGTGCCTTTCATCAGTGTAATTCAATAAAGAGAGAATTTGGTACCAAATTAGAAACTCTCGACTCGCCAGTCATATCTTAGCTTATTAGTTAGTTTAATGTGTTATTATTAATCGGTATTCATTATGTGTCATATAACATGTCTAATCTTACTCCTCCATATTGAGTGTGCGAGTCTATTATCAGTTCACTTAGATTTCGTGATTAATATCTATTAGGTGTACCTCTCACTGTGATCGTACTGTACTCTTAATGCATTTTATGGTCATAGTAACTACTTAATTTACATAATTATGTATCGCTCGATAGCATTCTTATTCATACTAGTGTCCGTAATTTGTCTTTTTGGCTTATTATTATATATTATTCATATTGGTGATTTATCGAATTATATTTACTCTAAACAGCTTGTATAGTTCTGTGTTGTTATAACGAAACATCTATGAGGTATCTAATCATTATATGTGTTATCTGAGAGACATTATTACATATCATTAATTATTTTCTCATAGTATTGATTTCTATTACCGTGTGAGCTGTGTTAGCCTTCTAGGATCTGATTACTTATTCATATAAGTATAATTTAGTACTTGATATATATTATGTGGCGTATCTATGTAATAAAGATATTATAATCATTCATATATTCATATTTTTGATGTGATATATTTAATTTCTTTACTAATTAGTTTATATTATTTATATTTAATTATTATTACTCTATATTATTTTTTTATTAATATATTATTAATTTTATATCTATATATATTGCTTAATTTGAGAAGTATCTAGTTTTATTTTATGTAATTTATTATTTTTATTATATTGTATTTATTATTATCGTAGTGTTATTTATAATTCATTATGAGTTAATTGTGAATGGATATTATTACATTCATTTTCATTTATTTTATTATAATATTAATATATTTTCTTCAACCGCATTTAAACTCATAATTGCATTCCCTTTTCGAGTGAATTTCAGTTTCAATTAAATTTGTTAATTTTAATAAATATTAATTATTTGACATTTATTGCTAAGTTAGTAAAATCGACTGATTAATTACAAATTGATGCTTCTATTCCCAATCCATAACCTTTTTAATTAATTATTAATTATATTTAATTTATTAAATTCCTATTTTTTATTTTATTTCTATTTAATTCTTAATGTTAATATTAATACCTACAGTATATGCTTAATTATTTATCATATATATTATTATATATTTATATCAAATTATTACATTAATTTTAATATTAGTGTATTTATAATTATATATTTACTTACTATTTAGTTACATGTCATTAACTTATCCGCTTCAAGTTTCGCTTTACGTTCATAAGCTTCAAGCATTGTGAGATCCCACAGTCATCCAACTCACTAGTGTATAGTAGATTCCAACTTATTGTGAGTGTGGTCAGACGACTTGCTATAATACTGTGAGCGTATTTAAAAGCCACTTCTTGCAACTCAGTTGTTTAAATATTCAAATAGACTTGCTATAGAATGTCATCTTAAAATCAATGCACGCGCACAACCTTGGGGAATAGTCCGCTGGAGTGTTGGTCTGTCATAATTTACGAGATAGTCAGCCGCTCTAACGTAAATAATGTTTCTACTCGAGCCTCAAATATAAGGGTTAATCTAGATCTGACTTTATATCCGAATAAACACATAAAAAAAATTATTCAAATCTATGGCCATTTTTGGTTATTTCCTTACATTTTAGACCTATAGAACTTTGTCCCGTTCTTTCATGGGATGAACAGAATCTGTCTCAAATATAATAAACTTGTCTTCAGAGTTATTTTACTTCTTCTTTTTAGATAGAATATTATATCAGCCTGGAATGTATCTAGGAATAATAAACCTTTACTAATTTAGTCCTAAGATTCTACTTATCACTTTCTCTCTCAGTACTCAATATGTAGCGTTTCTATTTACTATTCGTTTCTCAATTTGGTAAATAAACCATATTTATCACTAATATCATATTTACCATATTGATTATACAGTTCATTGAATATATTTTTTGCATAATGGTATATTCTCTCAGAAGCTGTCAGTTAAGTATAAATAATAGTAAAGAGTCAATGAGCTTTTATGATGCATGAGAGATAACATAATAGTAAGTAGCTATACGTTAGTTTCTACATCGAGAATGCTCAAACTCTCTACTCATTAGACTTAATGAATGGTGACCTATGTCAATTCTCTGAGCGAGGAAAGTCAAACTCATAATTGAGAGTCATGAAAGGCTTATAGAGCGGTCAGCTACCAATTCGAAATGGCCCGATAAAGATCTATATCAGCTATAGCCAGTACAAATCCACAGTGAGTCACATATTCTACCACTTCTGGCTTAATTATACTCTCAGCACACAACATTTTATAATTACACTTTATTCTCCACACACACATATATCTTCACCTGGACAAACGCCATACGATGCAACTCATGCTATACTATACTCAGTGCTTAGAACAAATACTCTCAGATGGCGACTTTTTACAAGAACTACACGTTGTCTGCGCGTCCACGATAATAGCCTCATTTAGATAAATTATGATCCATATAGTTATACATATATCGTCTATTGTAAACAACATATATTAATAGTGAATAAAATAGCGTTGCGAGAGCCTACACTGATTTACATAAGCAACTATAATTTATATATACTTGATAATCATCAACAATTACAAGTATTTAAATTAGACAAAACGTACCTTTATTTCCTCATTTTACACTCTCAATAATGAGAACTGATTACAGATATAATTCAATATAATATATATTATCTTACACTGTATTCAATTCATATTACTCTATTAAAAGTTAATTGAATCAATTAATAAATTAAATATATCAATATATATAACCTTTTTCATTTTACAACAAGTGAGATGTGATTAAACAGGTCTCATCACGACCTTTAAGACCATATATAAATCAAGGATATTTCACTCTTTCTTTAAAGCGTGAATTTAGAAACTCTATATACTACCTATCATCACTCAATAGAACTAGTTAATAAATAATTAATCTAATAATTCTTTCACAAATAATTATAATAATGAATTTACTTCTATTATTAATAAGGTGATTATTATCATAATTAATGCTAACTAATAATGGTTGGAGATTTATTACC
Organism: Trachelipus rathkii; assembly: GCA_015478945.1. NCBI lineage: Eukaryota > Metazoa > Arthropoda > Malacostraca > Isopoda > Trachelipodidae > Trachelipus > Trachelipus rathkii. Next base: position 69,198 of record JABUQX010113909.1, read on the forward strand.
TTTCTTATCCTATATATATTACTTCTATTTTATTATTATTGATGTGTGAGTAGTAAGTGATGCGCCATAATTCAATTTATCTCCTTTAGCAAATTTCTACTATTATATCTGAATCTGGAGTGTAGTGCTATTTAATTATTATCTAATACAGTAATACTTAATTCATTATTACATATTCCGGAATCAGTCCTATAATATATTCAAATATTCTATTTGGCAGATAGAGCAAGCTCACTTTACCTCTTTTATTCAACACGACATCAGGTCCACTCATTTACTCTAAACTTAGATCTATACTTTACATACACAACTACCGTTTCTTGCAACAACTTAGTAGTCTGCTTATAATATACAGCGAACCTTCGTCTCACTGATCTTTACATCTACCTTTATTAAAATATCATACTTATGCTTACATACACAAACAGTTACTACCTCACTACTCCATATCGTCTCCGTCCTAAGAGAGAGCGCCGTTTGGTTTTACTCATATCGTGAGACTTGAGATACTACATTTGTATCGGTGGAGAACTTAGGGGACATAAAGGCAAAGCCAATATCTCTGGCTTCGGCTAATACTTATCGCTATAACTCTCATCAGCTCATATTTTTATCGGAATTGGCACGCTCGCTATATCTTCTGCACTGCTTTATGTAACGCTTCCCTGAGCACATGTCAATAGCCACTATAAAGGAGTGGAAGAGCTAAGTCACGAGATTCTCGTATGAACGTGTAGTCATTCCTTGACAAAAGAAATTCATCTATCGTCCAGGGAATATCCAATATTTCTCCTCCTATATCAACATCGAATATACTTCCGGTCCTACCTACATTAAGTTATTCTCATCGATATTACTGAATCGTGTCACGGTTATCATCTCTCTTGGATCTCATTCATGAGGCTAGACAGACAGCCGCCCTCCTTATTACCGTAGTGAAGTGGTGGAAAGACAACAATTCTTAAAGTCATTCTCATAAAATGCGTATCTGCGTATATAATAAACACATCTCAGACACTTTATCTGTATCTCATATCACTAACTGGTGCATTACAAATCTAACTTTTGCAGGAGCGAAACGAGTGTTTACCGTACATTCCAGAGATGAGACAGCAGAGACTGGGCTTCTCATACTCACAACGCACAAGAACCGATAGCGCAAGAACTAATCTTCTCGGCATTCAGCGGCTCTCTCATTAACAAAATCTCTAACTAGAAGGCGCACATCTCTTATTGGCATATACATCGGTATATCTTATGCACGTAAAGAATAATCTACATCTCTCAATCTAAAATGAATTCTTCATGTATACACACTGAGAAATCCTTTCCTACTACTACCCGTGGATCACTCTCCGTAACCTCTATTACGGTTTTTAGTCCTCTGTATTACTGGTTGTATTAGCCTTTAAGACTCTTCCAATAATTGACTTGAGTATAAATGTTAGAGGTGCCTCTATAATCTACGTTTTCTGTGCTTACTCTTACTTTATTTCCATATGATTCTTAGAATATCATATCTCAGATCTGCGTATGGTATAAATGCTCGAACGTAGTGCTAGCGCCAATTTCATCATCCTCTCGCTTTCATCTAGTTTAACTTGTTTCTTATCCTCATCTCTGTGTATGTTTGTCCTATGTCATTGCACTGTAATTACATTTATTGTAATTTCGGGATTGCATAGGGTCTTCTACTTGATGATTAATTCATTATAGTATATACGTTAGTGTAAATTATGGGCAGTGGTGAGGCCTTCGGAATTGTAGTTCATCTCCTACCCTCTCGAGAGTATTTTGCATATTAGGGTGAGTGTGAGTGTACTTTCTCGAGACTGTCCCTCACTCTCCTCACTGCTTGTTTTTCAATTACTATAGTGTCATCTTTATTGTACATCTCTCATAATATACTCTTAACTTACCATTCATTTATTTATCCTACTTCTCTTAATAGTATGTTTTGGTTATTGCCATATATCGTAACATGATTCTCCAATTCATTCATATATTCTCCTGAATAAATAAATGAATATAGCCGCTTCTGATTTTTATTCTCTTAATATCTATCGGTTGGTATTATATATCAACTCTATACTCATTATTGTTAATTATCTATATTTCTATATAAGATCTCTATTGAATATCCTCTTTCATTTTAACTCTCACCTTCTGATTCTTTTAGAATTCACTCATACAGTGAATATACTCCATTTCTCTTCTTTACCTCGTGATACTCGCTCATATTACTCTGCATTTCATGTGCCGTTCATTATGTATTATTATTATTAGTGTATCTTTTATTAAATGTATTTTCATTATTATATATTATCATTTTTATTATAATCCAGTTATATTATATGAGTATATTCGGCTCATTCATTAGGTAACTACGAGGAGACATTTATGCTAGTTAATATGCTGAGTGCGCTATAGATCATATTCCATTATTAGCTATTTTATTATTATTGAATTCTCGTCAGTTTATATGGCACGTTCGTACTATACTGTCATCTCAATCCAAGCTTATTCCTCTCCATTTGGCTCTCTCCTTCCTTCCTACTTTTGTTATATCTTACTTTATTAGTACTCAGTGCTCATTTTATCTTTTCTCAGTGATGTGTCGCATTCTCAATTATTATTGGCTATTGTGGTACTTTGAGATGTGTGGAGCTATTATCACTTATTATTTAATTGATATCTTCTTCTATTTCTGATATAATTAATTTAGTGTATGTGTTCCTTACTTAGTGGTGATATCTAGAGTCTTATATATTACTCCTTAACTTTTATTCTATATCTTATCAGTTCATTATTATTGAATTATATAATTTATTATATTTTATTATAATGATAATCTATTATTTTACTATATATCTCATTGCATCATTATTCTAATACTCATCTATTCATCTACATCATATATGCCGATTCGGACTATCCTCATGATCTCTTACTTATGTCTTCCATTAATAACCGAATATTCTACTCTCATATTCTGGCATCCCATTTCGGCGATTTACGTGTCACTCTCATTATGACCTCGTCTCGTACTTAATATCTTTTCTCAGATTCTTTATTCTTCATTCGCCTCTGATTGCTTGAGAATAGTAGCTAATTATACTGTTTTGAGTGCTATGTTAGTCATGTGGTTGTCATCAATAATACTCTTTGTTATATTAATTTTCTAATTATTCATATGTTATATTATTATTACATTTATTAACATCTTAGACTCTCTCACCAATTGATCATCGATCTTAACCTTATTTTCAAAACATACACTACTTTAATGCTTCTAACATTTCCATACTCTCTGTTACTGTACAATGGTTTCAGTGTGACTCGTCACTTCTGTCTGGTACTCTATTGAGTTATATAATATTCTTCCATTGACCTTTTATTACATTATAACAACTTAATTTAGACAATCAAAGTTCGTACTGGCGGTGAAACTCTCATCCATCATCTCAAACTCGAGTTTATGCTCTATTATTAGTAGTGTCTCTAATTATGACTTAATCTGGGATTTTATTATGTATATTTTAGTATTAATATACATTACTATTTTAGTTGCACATCAATATAGAGATAATATATATAGTATAATTATTCAAATACAGTTGTGATTATATTATTATTATTATAATGTATTTAATTATTATATTGTATTCATTATTCATAGTGTACTTGACGTATTATATGATTTATCTGTGTTCAGATCTGAGCCTTATTTATTGTATAGATTTCTATTAGTTTCCTCTTGCTCTCATACCTCTCACTACACCCTCCACTCTACAACGTGTCTGTCTACATCGCGTGCCACTGTGGGTGAATATGGAGTACGTGTTTCTACATATACTGTGGGAGAGACTACATCTTGGCTCTACTCACCTCGCCTTATATTCGTGGACAGGGTTCGGTCGAAGAGTCAGAAAGCCCAATTAAAATGGATCCTTCGATTAAGTCAATGATTATCATCAGAGAACCTCGTCAGAAACTCTCACATCACGTTGCACACTACAACCTCCCAATCTAGGTCTTAGAGCGGACGCAATTGATGGTCTGATGGTGCTGTGTTATCTACATATTTTCACTGATATTTACATTACGGTCATCACGTCAAGCAGTGAAGTCAGTCCAGCACGTGTCTCTCTGTTTAGGAGTAATCACCATTAAACACTCGCGGAACTGCCAATCGGATCATCCACCACTTCTCTAGGCAAAGCACTTCGATTTAGCTACCAAGCGAGGATAGCATCGCGACTGTACTTGGCGTTAAACGAGAGTTTCTAAACTCTTGATCTCTCGGTAGCACAAATTCCCTTAGCGCTTAGACTCAGAGAGACAGTGAGCGTAAACTGTCCATTCGCTTTAAAGCGAAACTCTCCGGATGTGCGTTTCGCCTGCTCGACAGTTCTGTTCGTGTGGAATTCTCTTTGCGCCATCTTTTCCTGTTACCGTATAGTCGCGGCGATTTCATGAAATTGTGTGTGATCATTACTCAACTCTCCCAGAGCATGTTAAATGTCCTCTAGGGAAGTCTAGTAGCTCTCATGCCTGGTTCGTAATCGTGTGTAGAGGCTAGACTGGGTGAATGTGCAGACTATATAGGCTCTGTCATACACCTCCTCCGCTCACCTGTAAATTATCTAGGAAGTTACTATAGGACCCGAGGGCATGTGCCATTGACCTCACGTCTCACAGTCCGTATTCTACGAGCGCGAGTGATGGTAATGACCTATAGCTGAGTATAGGACTGTACATTTACTGTGTTTATACTTACGCTCCTCGTATTTCTCTCTTAAATTTACAAAGTCATTGCTGCTAGCGATTTCAAATTTGTATCTACTTATATTACTATTTATTATTATTATCATAAATTATAATCAATTAATTTTATTATTATAATTATATATTTATTATTATTATATATTAATTAATTATATTTTGATTATTATAATATTTACTTTGTTAAAGAAATATTATTTACTTATTATTAATTATTTTTTTTTATTATTATTATATATATTTATTATTATTATATTATTAATTATTTAATATTATATATATTATTATTATTATTATGATCTATTTTATTGTGTTGTCACGTGTAGTGTCCTGCCATTGAGTTATCAATTTATTTTATGTTATTATTTTATTAATTATCTTAACGTTCATATTGCTATTACTTAATATTATTGATATAATCTCATTACTTATTATTCTATTTTATTATTATATATGTTTACTTAAATTATTTACAGCTTAGTGATATATACTTAGTGGGATGTATCTCAAGGAGAATTCTATCTCCCACACTATTCATTCTTATATTATTATTATTATTAACAAGTAGTGAATATGTGGAATTTATTAATTAGTATTATTTTATTGATAATATTATTATTATAGTGTATGATAATGATAGTTTGAAATAAATTTTATATTCGATATTTGAATTTTACATAAATCACCTATTCCTTCTGTATTTATTATTATATCTGTGATTTTTTGATTACTTTTACTTTATTTATCTTTGTCTTTATCTTTATAAATAAGTTATTTCACTATATTCATATAATTTATTATGTTATTCATTGTATATTTTAATATATATTCTAATTTATTATATTCTCTATATATATAGTGTTATTTATTTTTGTTTCACAATTATGATATATATACTTATAAAAAACTAGTTAAGAAAATTACTCATTATAGTGAGTGTTAAGTATCGATGTCATCTCAGCCTAAGTGTATGTCCCACTATAATGTTATTAATTGAGTATATGAGTCTATGACTCATATTATCATTCTTCAATGACCTGTCTTAACGGTTATCAGCTCTCATAAAATGTCTACTTCGAACTGCGCGGTATTATTATTATTGGTTATGATGAGGCATTATGGGGCTGTCGATAATAATTAGCTATGTCTGCAGGGTTATTTAGGGTAATATTTTTACCGTACAAATAGGCATTATACTATTTATATGTATATATATATATTAATTTTACT
>JABUQX010113910.1:0-20000 GCA_015478945.1 Trachelipus rathkii
AGAGGAGAGAGAGTGATTTAGAAAAATTGGTTATAGTTTGGTATATGTTCATATTTATGTCTATAAAGTAGATTGTCTTGTTGAGTGTCGTTATGTAGGAATTATTATTTATTTATTGTCAGTACCTCAGAATTTATGGTGTTAATTTTTTTGTGAGAGAGGTGCAAAAAGATTTTAAGCTTAATATTGTGTTTGTAATATTATAGGTGGTGAATAGAAGGAGGTATTGGTTTGACTATTTGACTTATTATTTGATGGTAGTGTGGGATTAGGATTGAGGATAGGTTAGCAGAGAGTTGCAATTTATGTGACAGTGGGTTGATGTATTATATTTGTGAGTGTTTTATTAGTTATCTATTGGGAATAAATTAATTTAGAGAATTATGATTAGAGACTACAGTTATATCCAAGATCTGAGGATGATTAGTGTTACTAACAGTGATATAGTATTATATGTTGGCTTCTTCGTGTAGTAGAGTTTATTGTCATTAGTTGCTGTAAGTTATGAATGCAGGGTTATCTACTGTTATGATTTCAATATTTAGAAGTTAGCAATATTTATTTGTTTGTGTCATTGAGAAGTCTATAGTTTATGTTGTTTTAAAGTTAAATATATATATAGGTGGGACTAAATAGATATTGGAGGATTATTATGACAGTAATTAGTTATAATCCTGATGATTGGGTCTGATGGGGCCGTTATTAGCTCTTAGTATTTAGCATATGTTATAGAAATAAAGGTAACTGTGCATTTGAAGTGCCTTCATAATAACAAAATGTAATTTTGAGAAATTAAGTAGTATAGACACGTTAGCCTTTGATGTGAATTTATTATTATGATTATAATTGTAATTGTGATCAATTAGTTATTATTATAAATATTTATTATCTCTTATCAGAGTTACATTAGAAAATATATTATATTATTAATAGTATCTTGTGTGTTTTGTGAATAATACTAAATATTGATAGATTAGTAAGGGTATATAGTAAATTAGATAATTATATTGCTATCATATGAAATTTAATCGATATCTTATGAATTATATGTATTATAAATTTATATTAAAAGATTTTTACTAAAATTCAGAAATAGCATCTGATCATTAAAATAGTGATATAATGTTCCAGCAACTGGCGTTAAGAATTTTTTAAGTATGAATATGGTTAAGATTATTACTGATAATATAATATATTATAGCAATGTATATTATAGACAATAAAAATTAAATAAAAGATAATTATATGTATTGGACACTAGCATGTAATGTCCGCGCACGTTAAGTATTACTGTCAGGCTCCTAAATACAATCCCTCATTCTTCGCCCTCACCCACCTTCCTTCCATCATCTATTCTCGCCACACCGTACCCTACTTTCCTGAGCCATTTCCGCCCTCTCTCTTCCACAATCCTATTGCCATCTCATTCTCGAGCTGTACGCTCTGCCCCCCTCTCTCCACCCCATCGCTTCCAAACTCTCCTAACCTACCCCTTCTCCCCATCCCCTTGCCAGAGTCCAAACCATCTTAACATTTGTCCTAGATCCGGCTCTCACACAAATATAACATTATGCCAATCTTCCTCTCCAGATCTAGCAATTATCCAATCCCTCCTCGTACTAACCAACAGCATTACCGCTCGCACTCCCCATTCTCTAAACACCTCAAGTCTGCGGCACCTGATACATTTCTGACTCTCATTGCACACCCATATTTAAATTCCTGGCAATATAAATGTGTTAAAACTCTATACACGTATCGTAAATGATCCATCCCCCCCGCTTTCCAGGAATCTCCAGTGGTTCTAAATTCACACGCAATTGGCTCTCGATCTTTCCCGCTCTGATCTATCCTCTTCCCCATTCCCCTCCGTTTACGCGCAGTGTAAACTATTCCCAAAATTCTTAAACTGCTACTCTCTGAAACTAACGCCCACTCTTTATACCTTAAGCCATCCCCTTTCATCGCCATCCACTTCAACACAACACTTACACCTAACTAAAATCTCTCACACCTCTCTCAAACCCTTCACCAAATACTTACACTCATTGAATCCTCGCCACCAGAGTTATCACCGGCAAATTAGAATCATTGGTCACATTCCATCTTATTCACCTATCCATCATTGCACCTCTCGCTGCAGAATTCAATTGCTCTTATTCAATTGCTCCGTGAGATTATATATTTTCATATTATAATGAGCAAATATTTAAGCTTTAAATTATAAATAATAATATATAATATTAAAAATAGTATAATAATATTATATATTATACTTAATAAGTATCTATAGTATGACAGACATGGACATGAAATTTTAGATTAGACATAATCTTTCTATTAAAATATTCAAATAGAATATGTTATAAAATATATATAAAAAATTTATATAATAACATATATTAATATAAATATTATCGAGACAAAAATCACCAGTATATAATGTTCTATCCCTTATATTCGGACCTACTAATGAATAGGTCCTAATTAAGTGAAGGAATCCTTAACAGAACCTATAAGTGATTCTGAATCAGATGTAAAGATTGTAAGGGTCTTATAATACGGTTCCGGAATCCTTATTAATCACTAACAAAATTCGCAATGCCGGCAATTCCCATTCCGCACCTCTTAAAATTAGGGAAGAAGGATCTACAGAGAAATCATGGGAAAAAAAGGATTTATTGGGGCACTTTATCATGGGGAGGTATGGGAATAATTAATATGAATCGGAAATATTATATTAATATAATAAATTATATAGTGTAAATGGAAAATTAATTAATAATTATGATATATTTTGATATAATATAATATTAAATATCAGATAATATATATAATCAAATACATATATATAAATAATATATATAAATAATATATAATAAGTTAATAACTAAATATTAATTATTATTACATAATAATAGATTAATATATATAAATATAATAAATTATATATAATATAAATATATAAAAATAAATATATTATATATAAATATAATTATTTAAAGCAATATTAATATCAATGGATAATTTATAAATCTTAATACTGTTCCATCCAAAATCAAATCAAAGTGACTTAACATGACTGCAATATACCATATCTCGTAGATATAAATATATATATAAAATTAAAATATAATATAAAATTATATCAAAATTAAGAAATAATATATAATTAAAATTATAATATAACAATAATATATAAATATTATAAATTATAAAATTATAAAAAATTTTTAAAAGACTAGAAAGAAAATTAATAGATGTATATATATATATATATAATATTATAATATAATAATTATATATATAATATAATAATATATATATAATTAAAAATAATATATATGTATTATATATGTATAAATTTATAATATGATATTACTTATATAAACATTTATATTAATTTAATAAAATAAAGAATAAAAACACTTTTAAATTGAAAATAGAAAAGTCATGAGGAAGATAAGATAATACTATAAACAATTTAATAAATAATAATTAAGATAAGTAATATAAATATATATATATAAAATTATATATAGAAAATATATATATATTATTAAAATTAAAATATATTACAAATATAAAAAAAGAATATAATAGTATAAATTAGAAATTAAATAAGTATATAGATATATAAATAATAAATAATTAATAATTATTGATATATAGAAAGAAATAGTTATATACTATTATTAATATTATTTATAAAATAGTGATTTAAAAAATTAATTAATATTAATATAAATAGTAATAAAAATTGAAGATATATCAAAGAAGATAAATTTATATATATAAAATATAATATTATAATAATATATTAATATATATAAATATATAATATATATAAATGAATATATAATAAAGATATATTCATAAATATTAAATAACAATAAATATAATATAATTAAATATATATTAATATATATAATATATAAAATTATAATATTATATATAGATAATTATTATAATTATATAATAATATATAATATAATAATATAATATAAAATATATTATATAATAATTAATAATTATATAATATTATTTATAAATTATATATAAATATTAATTATATTATATAATATATTATTAATATATATAATAAATATATAAAGTTATATAATATATAAATAGAATATATATAATATAATATATTTAGACGAAGGATATGATTACTTAATATTATTATATAAATATATATTAATAGATATTATATATATTATAATAAATTATATAAATATATATATATATTAATAATAAAATATAATATAAAATATTATAATAATAACTAAATATATTATATTATTTAAATTATTTCGGGACGATCAAATTATCGGACCATGAGAATTATTAATTATCTATTTCGCACATAGTCGACCTCCGGGTCAGAATTGAGTAGTTATAAAGTGTAAAGGAATCCCTCACAAAAAGGATGAAAGGTTAATCAGGATTGTAAAATTGCCCAGTTTCGTTCACTTGCCGGAATGAGGCATTCGCACCGAGTGCAAGATGCAACATCGACAACCAAGTGCCAAGGGCGCACCCTTGGCACCGTGGTTAGTTCGCATATAGCCATTGGTGGTCCCGTGAACTGATCGCATTTCGCTTTGCTTGACACGGGTGATGCCTTGTGAGTGCTGTGTGGTGGTTTTTGCCGTGCTCTATTTGTTTTCAAGCGTTTATGTGAAGCAGAGGCCTAATTACAATTTTTCATCTTTTATTAATTAGTTTTGCATTTTTTAATTGTACATTTCTTTAATTGCACGTTTAAAATTGTTGATCCTAGAATGGTCTGCTTTCTTTGTAATTCGATTCGTAGTACGATAATTGGAGAGGTATAATCTAGTGAGTTGAAACTTCCAGTAAGCTCTTCATTCTTGTTTATACACACTAGAATAGATTATTTGTATTTGTGATAAACCAGACTCTCTAACTATCCTACTAGAGTAGTTAAGGTGATACTTGAAATCTCTCAGTCCCATCTATTGGAGATACATAAAACACGCTGTCCTGTTTTTTTCTCATCATTCTGTACACTTATTCTCCCAAAGTCGACATCTCAAAGAATTTTTTTCTTGAGAGGGTTCCTCTGCTTTGTAAGTGGATTTAGTACACATATGTGCGTGCATGTTTCGTTTACATCTATGTATGTTTATTAATAGTTCTACTTAGAAAGCAGGGGGGGGGCGGAGGTGGCATTCCTTCTTCACCACTACAAATTATTATCGTAATTAAATTATATCATTTTTTGTATCCTCACCCCATCAACCCCACCAAAGGCAATATATCTATTATTGGTGTTTGCTGTGGTGCTATTCCTTGTAAGGAAAGCGGTACGTACATGTGGTTTGTATATACAGAACAGAAGTCGAGTTACACCTTTTTCTGCGTTTACAAGAGAAAAGAGGGATTAAAAATTAGAGAGAGAGGGAGGGGCTGCATATTACCCCGCTTTATAGCTGCGCAGAACCTTCCACATTCCTGAAAGAAGCATTTGTGTATACTAATATAATATATATATATATATATATAATAAATATATATATATATATAATATATATATAATATATTATACTAATAACTAATATATTATACTATAACAATATAGATACTAATATTAATATAATATATATAATAAAATTATATATACTATATATAATATAATATATATTATATTATAATATATAAAATAAATTATAATATAAATATATTATATATATCATATATATATTATATATATATAATAATATAAATATATATATATAATATATATATATATAATATATATATAATCATGTCATGTCATGTCCATCTTAATACATATATATATTATACTAAGTATATATATATATATACCCTACACTTACCTCTACACATATATATATATAGTATTATATAATATATATATAATAATAGACAATACATAAGTGCAATTCACGTCCATCACACTAATATAATATATACATATATATAATATATAATATATAATTATATAATATAAGTAAATATATATATATATATATATAATATATATATATAGAATATATATAAGTATATATATAAAAAATTATATAATATATATATAATAGTAGTCTATATAATATAATATATATAGTGTATATACTATATGCATATATATATATAGCTAAAATATATAATATAATATATTATAATATATAATATATTATATATAAATAATATATATATTATATAATATATTATATATATATATATAAATATATATATTAATCACCCTTTTTTGGTATTGTATATAGGAATAGCGAAATGTGCTTCAACTTATGCATGTCAGAATCAGAATCAGAATCGGAATGCAATCCCGTAGTACAACGCCGAGTGAAAAAAATAAATAAACCTACATAGTTGGAGATCTAACGAGAAGTATAATATAAAATACAAAGAAATATTATGCTGAATAACGAAACTAAAATCAATAGGTAAAAACGTTTAAAAAAATCATAAATTAAACAAATATCAAAAAATAAGAAATTTTCAAAGTATTCTTGAAAATATTGAAAAACATAAATTAAAACCTTTCCCCCAAAAAGAAAAAAAAGAAGCCTGTTCAACTAAATGTAAGACAAAGGAAATGTAATATTCTAATCTCAAAAAAAAAAAGTCCTTCGGCGTATTGTGTAAATAGGGTTAAACAAGAAACAAGTAAAAGTGTGATTGTAATGGTGCAACTCTTTAAAGAACTTGTAAACATGCGGTTGTTAATAATACCCAAAAAAAAAAAAGTTTTCAATTCGTAAATTCTAGTTAAAAAAAATAAAAAAAAATTAGAATAAAGTAAAAAACGGGTGGTAAAAAATGAAAAGGGTATGGCTAGAAATGCGAAAAAAATGTTCAAATCGTACCCGACAGCTCTTCTAACCAATTTTAGTATGCTGGAGATGCATGGAGCATGGCAACCGTTATCAATGCAGTGGAAGCAAATACTGTTCAAACAATTTACACGGAATGTCTACGAATCGAAACAACTGTAAAAAAAAAATCATTACAATATTATTAAAATTTATGGGGTAAAATTAAAAAAATATATTTGCAATATATAGTCTATCTAGAAATGAAGGAATTTAGCTTTAAAAACCATATAGTATGTACTATGAAACTAATAATGCCAAAGCGTACGAGGTAAAATAAATGTAATATGAAAAACGGGTTTTAGGAGTATTGATCATTTTTTTTATAGTTTGTAATTTTTCTAAATATTCATATTAATGATGTATCTAGTTCTTATGAAATTATTATTAATTATTATTATTATGATAATAATGATCAATTTCTTTTTTATATTTTGTAATTTTTCTATAATTATATTATTAATATTATTAATTATTATTATTGAATTATTAATTATTAATTAATTATAATATTATTATATTATTATTAATTATTATTATATATTATATTATATTATTATTATTATATTGATATATTAATTATTTATTATATATTTTATATATTGTGGGTTCGTCTCGGTGGGGTTTTCGCGGTTCTTTCAAGGTGGGTTTGATACCAACACTTCCAAACACACAGTCTAGTACCACATACATACACACACAAAACACACACACACACACACACACACACACACACACACACAGCACACACAGCACAGCACACACACACACACACACACAACACACATTATAATGTTAAAATTTGTATATACCCATGCAAAAAAAAACAAAGAAAAACAAATTCTTCATACATATTTATATTTGTTGCAAAGGCGTCTTTTGAAACCAATATCAAAATCACTTTAAAAAACCCAGATCAAACTTATCTTCACTGTTTAAACACGAAAACAAGGAAAAAAATATTATATCTCTCACAAAGACAAGCACTCGCTGAGTAAAAAAAAACAAGATGCTTTTTCCGATAATTTGGGGAGTGAGCGAAACTAAACGAGATATGATAAAGTTATATTTTAAATTGTCAAATTATAAAAATCTTGGTTATTCTTAAATAAGTAATAAAAAAAATTATGTAATCAGTAAAATTAATGTAACCCATTAAAGCTTATAATACATTTAAAGAAAAAAAAATTAAAGAAAAAAGGAAACAATCAAAATCTCCATTTCAAAAACTGAGAAGCTTTAGTAATTCAAAACGGTTGTTGATCGGCTTCCGTTCTCCCACGATTTAAAAAAGTAATTAGTATAAATTTTCATATTGTTTAAATACCTGAAATTTTTTTAAAAAGTTCGTTTTTAAAAAGACAAAAAAATGTAGATAAATAATAATAATAATGAGAAATTTACTTTAATTATTTAAAATTCAAAATTCGAAGGAATTATTGCTGATATGTATTCTTGGCGTCAGCCATTGTCCCGGAATACTGCAATGTATCGTATTATTTACTAGACCTTAAAACTGTAAAGACCTAATTTTAGATTGAAATGTTATGAAAATGTTTTGTCATGAAAAGTGTGCAAGTAACGGTATAATAAATGACTTCTTGTTATGTATATCGAAGATAAGAAAAAAGAAAAGAAAGTAAAAAAAACAAATGAAAAGAGAAAGAGAAAAAAAGGTCGAGCTTCGTTTCATTAAGTTAGCGGTGGTATGAGTTTTATTGCAAAAATTTAAACTTTTAAAGAAAATTGTTATTAAATTGTTACGATTTATTTTAAAGCAAGTTAATGGTTGTAAAAGATTCGTTATTAAAATCAACTTAGTTGCGTAAATAAATCAAATAAACGACATTTCATAATTACTTGAAGACGTGTTATGAAATTTACATTGATGCAGAATTCTAATCATTTAATATATGATATTTAAATATTTTAATGTTACGAATAAGATAAGTGCGTTAGAATGAATATCGTATTGCAATATAGACCCGGCTCGGGAAAAAAAAGATTTGTTTCAAAATGAATATCTATTTCGATTAAGTACTGGATTCGAAGTTAACTGGGTTTTAAATTGATGATATATGAGTTAGTGTAATTTAAAGAAGTAGAATCATGTGAGAAATTGAGATTTGGGAATGTATTCAATCGCTAGTAATAATTTCTTTGGATAATTATGTGTAAGTATTTAAGTTATAATTCTTATAATTGAAAAATGAATTTATTATGCGTAATATATAAATATAATAAACAGGAAAAAATAAAAAATAACTTGATTTAAAAGATTGTTTAATTATTCAGAACGCATTTAACTATGCGTAAGTTTTATGTTCTTGTTAAAAATTTCTTGTCTAATTTTTTAATTTACATCTTTAGAATGTTGAGATAGTTCTTAAAATAAAGTTCTTTTGATGGTGTTTGGTCAAAGATTTATGTATGCGTCACATATGTTTATCAACACAATATGATGATGCTCCCTGGGAGAGAAAGAAAGAAAATTTTTATGATGGTGGCGGAAGGTCTTGAGGTGGATCTGACCTCTACCTGCAGAACGTTTGTCTAGGGTACAAAGATATTCTCTTGTCCGTCTATATAATAGTCGAGGTTGTTGTCTTTTCGAAATTGGCAGGGTGTCGGGATGTCGGGTTTTGGTAATGAATAAAGGAAAGTCTGTAGGATGGATCATTCACCCTGATGTCGGAGGGGGGGGAGATATTTCTGCTAAAGGAGTGGGTTGTGATTGGACTGTTCCTTGAGAAGGAGCTCTAGGGGTAAGGTTAGGTTCATCTAAGAAATACTAGAAGGAAGTGGCGGTGGTGTGATGTACGTCTTTGTAAAGGTGGTAATTTTGGAAGGGATTGTAAGATTTGGAAATCCTCTTGAGCGTATATCAATTGCATGGAGGATGCTTCTGGAAAAGTGGGTTCTTTCCGTGGTATTTGTTGTCGTTGTAAAAAGGGGGTCTGTATCGTGTTGGAGAAATTTGTTCTGGTGATGGTGATGCAATATCTTCATGTGGGAATAACTGTTTTTGCTCGTGACTCCTGTGTAGGCGAAGGGATGGTAAAGGAGTTGTTGGTGTAGTTGTAGTTGAACTTGTGGCGTTGTGGGTTGTGTAGGAAATATGTGTTTAGGGCGTGTATAGTATGTGGTATGTTTTGTATGGTTTGTTTGGGAATTGTAATATGTTGTATTTATTTTGGAGGTGGTCTTAGTTTTGTATGTAGATCGCCGTGGGTTGTGTTTGGGAAAGAGGTTGGAAATTGTCTGTAACTTTCGATATTTTTACATTATCCCTGTGGACAATGAAAGATTTCGAAGAGTCGAGACATTGGAGTAACAGTTTGTTATAAGGAACAAACTGTTGTATTCTATAAGGACCTTTCCATTTTTGGGCAAGTTTGGGGGATAGTTTAGGCTTTAGGACGTTCAAGATGTGAACTAAATCGCCTATTCATTTGGATGACAAATTTTGGTAGTTGTTTTTTTGATTTGATTTTGTTCTGCCTGTAAATGTTCTCAGAGCTGTAACAAATTAGTGCGGCCTCCCCCCGCCCCGACTACTGCATCCAACGAATAATCATTTATGTGTTTAAGGGTGGTTGTGTAAAGTAAAGGTGAGGAATAATTTGGCAGATCCAAGGGAGGCGTTTATTATATGTGTAAAGCAGAAAATGTGGGGAAGTACCAATGAGGAATGATAGTTGATTTTATGGCACTTTGTGTGAATGGTATGTATTGACCCCAGTCGTTATGATTGGTATTTGGACATAGTGTGTAGATAATGCTTATCTTATATTTTCTTCTCAAACTCATATTAATTCCTCTAAAATAGCCTATGATAATAGAGCCTTAATTTCGCCATTGGGACATATCTAACTTAAAAAGTTTGGGAAGTTTTCATCTTTCTTGCATAAAGTCATGTATCCATTGAATGCACATATTATATCTTTCAGGATGCCTGTGCAATGTCTTTATAGCATATGAAGAACAGAACTCCAAACAAAGGCGAATAAGGGCCTCATATATAACTGGAGTAGCTGTGCTGAAGAAGAAAGCAAATTCCGCACTAAACAGAACTCCCAGATTCTTTGAGGCCACTTAGCAACCGTTTGTGATATATAGGTTTCCACCGACACATTTTTGTTATGTCAGTAACCCAGAATGTTATAGGTTGTCACAGTATAGACGTTAGAACGCGTCCGAAAAAATAGGAAAGTTAGGACGTGTTTTTGAGAGGGAAGATGTAAAGAATGTGAGTTTCAAAAAGAGTTGCAATTAATCCAGTTGCGGGCGCCCCTAACCGGAATCCATCCAGGTGCAAGAAATATAATTCACAACCATGCACGCCCAAAGGTAACTCAGATGCAAGAGGGAGCAGTTTGAAATAAGTTGAAGAATGGAGAGTGAATCATTGCATAAGACGTGGAACAGAGTTATAAGTACCGCTGAGGGAGATCGTGATGAAAAAGTAAGAATAAAGTTGAGAATAAAAACCAGAACCTTGAGGAACTCCAACAAATAACCAGGAAATGAGGAAAAGTTGAATGCATCAACGTATTCTATATGTAATGAGGATATCTATTTGACGGGAGAGAAAACTGAAAGGTTAAGCCAAGGGAAGGTGATGTCGCGAAAGTAGCTTAGGCCTTAGAGAGTAGCGACGCAAGCATACTCGATCACAAGCCTTTGATAGTCCGAGCGCCACCTCAACCAAGACCCCCCATATGTCCCAGGGCAGACGAACCAAGAATCCCTAAGAAAGTTAGTATGTAAACCTAGTTGACGCTCGAGCGTGAAAGCTATACTGGATCGAAAGAAGAATGAGACTGCCAGATGATCCAGAAATGTTAGTTAACCTGATGTGGCAATATCTAGAGTGAATAAACTGAGTGTTTTGCGAAGGCTGTTGGTTAGATCAGAGGCGCTGACCTTTTTCGGATTGTTAGACATATCGCGTTCAGCACTGAAGGAAATGTACAGTATTAAGGCATTGAGAGTAAGTTGAACGAGGACAGGGGCCAGCTCGGAAGCACACTTCTCTCAAAACATGGGAGGAATGCCAATCCGGGACACTATGCCTTCCTAAACTCATAGAATCGTCCAGAATCCATGTACCCGATCATGCTATCACTGTGAGGATGCATAGGGAAATCTGAGAGGAGAAGAAACAGGAGGAGAGATGCCGGAATCGTCCGAGGGTAGAAATAGGCCGAAGAGATAATCCTTTTCAGTAGGAGAGTTAGCTACAGAACCGTCAGAGCAAAGATAATTGTAGGAAAAGAGAAATTAAAAATAGATAGAGAGTTTTGGCAAGAGCAGAAATTTATCAGTAGAGAGCCAAGTAGGGTTGTCGCAAACTTTCTTAGTGAAATCAGCGCCCGCCTAACTGCTTATCGAATAACTACTCTGCAACGATCCAAGCAGAAGAAAATTAGTAAGAGGATAGGAGAACGAGATTTCATGTCGCATAGGTAATGTCTCTCTCCTGATATGGAGCGAGAAGCATTCTCTATCGAACAAATGGATTTGTGGAAAAAAAGATTTAGTTGAAGAGAAAATGAACTCGCGTTATAGCACTCAACGATTACGGCCCTCCACTTTCAGCGGTGACGAAATGCCCCCAGAGTCAAAGCAAGATCACTCCAATCATAGTTTGTCGTATAAACGAAGAAAATCCCTCCAATTAGCCGATTAAAGTGCCAGAAGTACGTTTAGAGCATGTGGAGCGCTGGAGAAAAAGTTTAAAATAAGAGCACAATATGTGGTCAGAGTTAGCCGATAGTAGGAAAACTGGTGTAATTTATAACGAGAATGAGTTGTGGGGAAATAAAAATCAACGCCTGTTCAAGATGTTAGACGATCTGTATTGTGTGTCGTCTTAATAACTGTTAACAGATCAATTGAGAAACTGATGTTTTGCCTCCTCCCCTCTGCTGGTATGTAGAGACCCAACCACTCAGTGTGACTGTTACTGATTTGAAAATCCCCTAAATATTTATCTGCAGCATTGGATGGAAGCAGTAACAGGTCTCATGAGAAGGTAGTAAGATATTCAAAAAGGAGTGAAAACTGTTTCCGTAGGGAGCATTACAAGAGACACTAAGATAATGGTAGACAGTTAGGGAGAAAGATTGTAGCCACAGAAACATGCAAAATCTAAGGAGTTCATAGATTCCCTCAATACGCAAGTTATCAGGAGTGTTAATGTTTAAGTAGGTACAAATTTCATTCTTCACCATGTTAGTCTGAAATATAGAAAGGTATAGTGGAGATATTAAGTTTTATTCTGCCAAACACAAGAATTTCCTGCTACTGGGTCTCAACAGTATAAAATTAAGTAGAGATTAGCGAGGTAATTCCCATATCATTGGTTAGCTCGAGCCGAACGTAGCAGTCAAGTAGAGAACTCAGCCTGCGGCCTGTTTCGGTGAGCCTATTGATGAAATTGTTGGTGAGCTCTCGAGGGCGATCACCATTCAATAACCTTTAGTGGGGGGAATTTGTCCCCGAAGCTACTGTGAGGACATCTTCATGATTGGAGATAAATGGTGAGTGAGGGTCTTGCTCTTCGTTATGTTTGGGAATGGAGTTTCCATTTCGGAAAAATTTAGTGCGTCTAGTAACGAATTGTATGGAAATCCCTCATAAGAATGGGAAGAGTAAGTGTAGGACTCGTTCCTATAGTAACTGAGGGTGCAGAGCTTTGCGGTTTGGCTCAAAGAAGGTGACGTTGAAGATCGAATCGAGATTTTGTGGAAATTGGCTTAATTGCATTTTTATTGAATTGCAGACGTTTTCTGGTCATTTAAAAAATTGTTTCCTCGGGACGAGAAGTTAAGCAACTCCATCCCCGACATCAACTTACTATCCTGTGTATGGTCTATTTAATGGTGAAAGGGGCAATCGATATAAAAAATGAATTGCCTGTAATTTTGTGGCTGTATTTTCCGTGTATAGTGAAAGTGCCAGTGCAAGTGATTTGTTAATAATAAAAAATATAAGTGTTTGGTACTTCTTTATGCGATCTTCCCTTATCGCGAATGTGCCGATTCACAGATGGCGTGGTAACTCTTCAAGTATTACAAGGGACGCGACACTTTTCACTATCCCTCTTTTTTTGGCTAAGGATTTATAGGAATAGGCCAAATGTGCTTCAACTTTATTGCATCTGAATCAGAATCGGGAATCAATCCAGTAGTACCACGCCTGAGTGAAGAAAAATTAAATAAACTACATTAGTTGGAGATCCTAAGGAGTGAAATATAAATAATGAAATAACAAAGAAAATTATGCTGAAAACGTTTCTCCAAACCAAGTGTAAATAGTAGTGATGTGACGATTAATCGTCATCGTCATCGTCATCGGCAAAAATCGGCATATTTTTTTCACATCGTCATCGTCATCGTCATCGTCAAATTCCGCCGATTATTTTGCCGATTAATTGAACAAATATTAAGAATTTTAGAATAATATTAAAACTCAATAATAATAATAATAATAATAATAATAATAATAATAATAATAATAATAATAATAATAATAATAATAATAATAATAATAATAATAATAATAGTAAAAATAATAATAATAATAATTATTATTATATATATATAAACAAGAAAGATATATATATATAGTTATATAGTAGTTAGTTATATATATATATATATACAGTTATATATATATAGTTATATATATATATATATATATATATATATTTTTATTTATATAAATATATAAAAAAAACATATATATATATATATAAATGTTATATATATATAAAGAATATATATATATATATATATATATATATATATATATATATATATATATATATATATATATATATATATATTTATTTATGGTATGTATGACATTCCAGTGCCTAATGGTTCGCCTTTCTGTTATGCGTTCATATCCACACTCATCCTCCAGACAACATATCATATACACATACTTATATCCACACCTCTCTTCTAGACAACATCTTACAGACATCCCTATCCCTTATATCCATACGTGTAGGGAGAAAAAATTGCCCACATCGTATGTCCTGCGTGTCGTAGAAGGCGACTATGGGACGGTGGTAGTTAGGTTGGCTGCCTACTACCACTTATCTTTTGCCAGGAATGATAATGCATGCCTCGGAGAAGGTCGTGATCGCAGTAAGCGCCCTTCTATCCTTCGGCGAAAATGTATGAATCGTATATAAATGTTGAGGAGATGAGGAGAGAGGTGATGGATGTATTTAGAAAGGGGAAATTTGATTTGCTCGCTGTGACTGAAACAAAGATGAAAGGAAACGGTGAAAATGAGTGGTGTGGTGTGAAATGTGTTTGTGTTGCTGTGGAAAGGAATGAGAGGGGGATAGAAGGATTTGAAATTCTGATGAGTGAGTTGTGGTAGAGAGCTATGGTAGATTTTGTGTGTGTGAGTACTAGAAGTCTAAAGGTTAAATTTAAGTTTGAAATGGTCAAAATTTGTGTGGTTGCGACATATGATCCATCTGAGGGTAATGTTGAAAAGAGTGCGATTTTCTGGGATAATCTGAATGATGTTTTGGATGGGGTGATAGGAGATTCAGTTCATTTGCCACATCTGCCCATTCAAGGATTTTTTTTTTTACAGTTGTCACCACCACTCACGGGCAGAGCCCTATTCAAGGAGGGGGTGTAGTACTCTCAAAAGTTCACCCTCTAGCGCAAATTACGCATATGAGCACAGACGCAGGCTTTAAAGTGAGGGAGATTAAATTCAGTAGGAAATACAGAAGATGGAAGAGAATTCCACAAAACAGAGGTGGTGGAAAGAAGGAAGCACCACAGCAAACTAGCCTGGAGTTACCAATGTCAACACAATACTCGTGCGCAGATACAGCACCTATTGTGCTACGAAGGCGTCGTAAAGGTGGTGGTACGCGAGTGATAAGTTCCTTCGAGCACTTGCCGCTGCGGTACCTATAGGATAGAGATAAAGCACCAACATCGCCTCGCAAAGATAGAGGGTCAAGTGAACTGGAAAGTACAGAACAGTTTATAAGCCTTTTGGCTTTTGACTCGACCCTGTCCAAAAGCCGGGTGAAACCAGAGCCCCCCCCCCAGATATGAGAGCAGTACTCCATACATGGGCGGATGAGACCTTTGTATAGCGGAGCAACTGAGAAAAGGAGGAAAGTCTCACAGTCTAAACAGAACTTCCAGTTCTTTGAGGCCGCCCTAGCAACCGTTGGGATGTGAGGTTTCCAACACATTTTTTTGTTCAAGTTAAGGCCAAGGATGTTTATATTGTCAACAGGAGAGACGACAGAACCGTCGAAAGAGAGGAAAGTTAGAAGGTATTTTGGAGAAGGAGATTTGTAAAAGTTGGGTTTTTAAAGAATTGAATTTCACAAAGTTATTTCTATCCATCAGCGAGAATAAAATCGGAAAGATTAAGACGAGAGGCAATTCCAGAAGTAAAAGTGGGAGTAGAATTGATATGAGTTAAAGAATGAAGGGTCGAGTCATCGGAATACGAGTGGATAGAGTTAGAGGTGCAGGTGAGAAGATCATTAATGAAAAGTAGGAATAAAGTAGGAGATAAGACAGAACCCTGAGGAACACCACTATTGACAGAAAAGAAGAAGAAGTCCCCCCCATCAAACACAGCCGATATTGAGCGATTTAAAAAAAAGTTAAATATAAATAAACAAAAAGAAGGGAGTGGAAACTCAAAGGAGGGAGAGAGGGGCGACCCGTGCCATACTGGTCAAATGCTAGAACCGCCCCCCCACCCAAGCCCCCCAAAGTTCAGAAAAGCGGGAAAGCATGGTACGGTTTTATTAGGTACGTAAATCACCAGTAGGCTTCAGAAACGAGAGCAGTACTAGGGATCGTAGTGAGCCGCCAGAGGATCTAAGCAGCGGAGTTGAGAAGGGTTTCAAAAGATCTTGATAGGACAAGGGGAGAGCTACGTGGGCGATAGCGAAGGATCAGAGCGGGCTTCCTTTTTCGGAATAGGTTGTCAAGTGACAGAGCTTCCAACACTGAGGGAGGGAAAGTGCTAGTATTGAGACATAGAGAATATAGTTGAGCGAGGGGCCGAAGAGATTAGCCTTTTCAGTTGCAGAATTCAGCAACACAATGATCAGATCGAATAAGGAGGAAAGAGATTTACAGAAGTTGGGTTAGAGATGAAAGATTTGTCAGTTGGGAAAATCAAGGAGGTTAGCGCACTTTCCTTTTATGAAAGCCAGCTTTGCCTCGTCGAAGAGTACCTCTGCAACGATTTCTAGCTGAATGAAAATTAGCGAGAGTGATAGGAAAACGAGAATTGCTTCACCGATTACACTGGCCCTAGCCTGAATGGCCAGAGAATAAGCACGATCCCTGCATCGATTATGAGGAAAGGAAGATTTAGTTTTAGAAGGAATGAATGAGGAAAGAAAAATTTATCTGAAGAAGGAATGAACCTGTTCATCCCATCAACGATTACAGCTCCCTCCTTATCTTTTAAATCTTTATACATCCATCATTAATCCTTATTGAGGTAGCCACTTTGGTATCATCTGAAACTTAGAAACCTGGCATTTAAGTCCCTGGTCTAAATATTTTATACATGTATGAGGAACAGCTACTTGACCTAAGAAATCGTTACGGACCACAAACATGTCTCCTCATTTCCATTAATAAATACTTTTCATTTTCATTGATTAACTATTATTATTATTATTATTATTATTATTATTATTATTATTATTATTATTATTATTATTATTTTTATTATTATTATCAATACATATTATTATTATTATTATTATTATTATTATTATTATTATTATTATTATTATTATTATTATTGTTATTGTTATTATTATTATTATTATTATTATTATTATTATTATTATTATTATTATTATTATTATTATTATTATTATTATTATTATTATTATTATTATTATTATTATTATTGAGACTTAAGGAATCAAAAATTTTGATCGCTAAAATAATTTCGGGATATATATATATATATATATATATATATATATATATATATATATATATATAGTATATATATATATATATATATATATATATATATATATATATATATATATATATATATATATATATACTGTCTACAGTTTATATATATATATATATATATATAGAGAGAGAGAGAGAGAGAGAGAGAGATTTTTAAAATAGTTTTTTTCAATTAATCGTCATCGTCATCGTCATCGTCATCGTCATCGTCAAAATTTGCTCTAATCGTCATCGTCATCGTCATCGGCAAAAATTTCATAATCGTCCCATCACTAGTAAATAGTTTTAAAAAAGTCAATATTAAACAAAATTATACATAAATAATAAAATTTCAAAAATTTCAATGAAAAAAACAAAAAAAACAAATTGAAACATTCTGATATCATTTGTTAATTAGATGGCTTTGAAGTAAAAGAATACCAAAAGGAAATGTAATATATTCTAAATCTCAAAAAATTTCCTTCTGCGTATCGTGTTAATATGGCTAAACAAGAAAATGTAAATTAAAAAAATGGGATGTTTTGAATGGTGGCAACCTTCTTTAAAAGAAGTTTGTAACATGCGGTGTTATTAAGTATTCAAACAATAAAAGTTTTCATTCGACGTGCTATCTTCCAAAAAAAAAAAAAAAAAAAATTAAGAAATAAAGTTTAAAAACGTGGATGTTAAAAATGAAAAGGGTATTGCCTAGAATATGCGATAAAAATTTGTTCAAATCTACCGTACAGCTTCTCTACCAATTTTAGTATGCATTGTGAGATCCATGCAATGGCAATTCCGGTTTATCATGCAGTGGAAGCATTATTACTTTTAAATTTTATAAAAATTAAAATGTGTATGACCTCTTGTTAAATTACTAAATATTTACATATATTATATTACTCGAATGCTTAAAATGAAAAAAATTATATTGCAAGAGGGAACTAGGTCTATCTAGAAAGGAAGGAATTTAGCTTTTAAAACATTTTCACTATGAACTAAGTATTCATACGTAGATGCTTAAAATAAAATTGTAATACGATGATGTTTTAGGAGATATTATATTAGTATTCTTTATTTCAGTTTTATAAAATGCTAATAGGTCAAAACATTCAATTCAGTACAATGAAATCACAATTTATGCATTACAAATCGCTGTCTATATGATTGTCTTCTGTGTGCAGAATGTGGACAATCACGTTGAAGGCTCCAACAATAGTCTGCCATCATGTGTGTATCCCATCTTCCTTGGTATCTTTCTTCCATCACCTTGATATCTTGATGGAACCTCTTGTTCCTCACTATAACATCTTAGATTATCCGGAAACCGATCTAAGTGACTATGTAAAGTGAACTTTTATGCTCATATTAGCATTCAAACTTTTGAAGTCTGAGCATTTACTGTACGAGTTCTACATAGTTGGCAGATTTATGGTTGCCCAAAAAGTTCTGAACAACCAAGTACAAAACTTTTCCAGGCAGATGCTTCAATATCAGTCATGAAATTTATGAAATTGTCATCCTTGATGATTTGGCGAATTTGAGGGCCGCTAAAGATTCCAGCTTTGAGTTTCTCCATACTCAACCCTGGAAAAAATCTGCAAATATATTTGAAACATTCACCATCTTTGTCTAGGGCCCTTACAAATTGCTTCATCAGTCCTAGTTTGATGTGGAGTGGTGGGAAAATAATTTTTCCCCTGTCAACCAGTGGTTCGTTAATGATATTTGATGCACCTACAGTCATATTTTCCCAAGCAGGCCATACAACTTTTTCCCAGTGGTCTTCTTTAGCCCTAATATCCCACAAGCATATGAAACAAGGGTACTTAGTATATCCGCTTTGCTGCCCAAGTAAGATGTTGACCATCTTCAAATCAACGCATATAGACCACTGGTGTTCATTATATCTCAGCTTCTGCAAGATCATTCTTATATTTTCATATTCCTCTTTCAGTTTTGTTGAGTGACCTATTGGAATTGATGCATAACTATTGCCATTGTACAATAAAACACACTTCAAGCTTCTCGTTGAGCTATCCATAAACAAACGCCAATCTTCTGGTCGGTATTTAGGTAACCCCATTTGGAGTAGGAGTCCAGGGATGTTCCTACA
>JABUQX010113911.1:5000-7500 GCA_015478945.1 Trachelipus rathkii
TGGTTCTCTTACTGACAAATGCTTTCTGGCCTCTTGCCAAAAACAACTCTACAACTTCTGTAAATGCTCCGCTTTCCTTTGATGGTTCTCTGTTGTTAATTATCGCAACTGAAAAGGCCAATCTCTTCGCCTCCTATTTTATTCAACTAACTCAACGCCTAGTACGATTCTGGCATTTCTCCCTCCTCCTCTCAGGTGTCCTATGTCTTTGCCTGTGATTACAATTGATCGGGTGCATAGGCCCCTGAAATCTATGAGGATAGGAAGAACGGGTGGTCCAGAATGGCATTCCTCCCCAAATTTGAGGGAGTGTGCTTCTGTGCTATCACCCTGCCCTCGTTCAAACTATACTTCCCTATGTCTCATTATACAGCACTTTTCCCTCAGTGGGTTGGAAGCTTCACACATGTCCAACCTATTCGAAAAAAGGAAGCCTCTGATCCTTCCAACTATCGCGCTATAGCTCTGACTTGCATTCTATTTTCTCTAAGATCTTTGAAACGCTTCTCAACTCTCACTTCTTAGATTATCTGGAAACTCATTCCTTTCTTTCTGATCGCCAGTACGACTTTCAGCGCTCGAGTTTCTTCTGGCGATATACTTTCCTATCTAACCAATTTAATGGTTTTCAGCTCTTAGGAAGTACGGGGAGACTTGCGGTGGCGCTTGACATATCAAAGCATTTGACCGAGTATGGCTCGCGTCAGCTGCTCTCCAAGCTCCCTTCTTTGGGTTTCCTCTTTCTCTTTGCTTAATTATGTCTAGCTTTTTTCAAATCGCTCAATATATCGGCTGTTGTTGATGGGGAGACTTCTTTTTTTCTGTCAATAGTTTGTATTCCTCAGGGTTGCTGTCTTATCTCTACTTTATTCCTACTTTTCATTTAATGATCTTCTCACCTGCACATCTTACTCTATCCACTCATATAACCGATGACTCGACCCTTCATTTCTTCAACTCATTTCAATCTGCTCCCTCTTTAGCTTCTAGAATTGCCTCTCGTCTAATCTTTCCTATTCCTATTCACAAGCTGAGATCTGGATAGAATTTTTCGATGGGTTCGTCTCAACTTTGTGAAAAATTCATTTCTTTTAAAAAACCCAACTTCTGCAAGTCTCTTTTTCTCTAAAACGGCATTTCTAACTTTCCTAGTTCTTTCGACGTCTCTCGTCTCTCCTGTTGAACAATATAAACATCCTTGGCCTTAACAATAAACAAAATAATGTCTTGGAAATCTCCATCCCAATGGTTGCTAGGGCGGCCTCAAATAAACTGGGAGGTTCTGTTTAGACTGCTAGACTTTTTTTTCCTCTTCTCATTTGCTCCAGCTATACAAGGGTCTCATCCGCCTTGTATGGAGTACTGCTCTCAATATCTGGGGGGGGGGGCTCTGGTTTCACCCGGTTTTGGATAGGGTCGAGTCAAAGGCCGGAAAAGGCTTATAAACCTGATCTGTTGGTGCTTTATCTCTATTCTATAGACACCCCAGTGGCAAGTGCTCGAGGAAACATATCATTTGCGTTAAGCCATACTTTAACGACGCCCTCGTAGGCACAAGGAATGCTGTATCTCGCACAAGTTTTTGTGTTCATATTGGTAACTCCCAGGCTAGTTTGCTGTGTGCTTCATTCTTTCCCGCACCTCTGTTCTGTGGAATTCTCTTCATCTTTCTGTATGTCCTGTTGAATTAAATCTCTCACTTTAAAGCCTGCGTCTCGCGCTCATCTGCGTAATTTGGGACTAGAGGGTGAACTTTTGAGCGTAATACACCCCCTCCTTGAATAGGGCTCTGACTGTTTGAGTGTGGTAACAACTGTAAAAAAAAAAAAAATCTTTAGGTGGGCAGATATCTGTGGCAAATGAACTAAATCCCCTACTAACCCCATCCAAAACATCATTCAGATTATCCAGAAAATCGCAACTCGTTGCACATATACCCTGCAGATTTGGACGCAATATGTCGCAAACACAGCATCTTCTTTACCCTATTCATAACTTAATTTACCTTAGAATTTTAGACTGCACACACACAAAAATCTACTATAGGTCTCTACCACAAGTCAACTCATCAGATTGCAATTTTCTATCTCATTCTGCATTCCATTTGCAGCACCAACACTAACACATTTCACACCACACCACTCATTTTCAAAGTTTACTTCCATCTTTGTTTCAGTCACAGCTAGCAAATCAAATTTGCCCTTTCTAAATACATCCATCACCTCTCTCCTCTTCTCCTCATACATTTATATCCTCTGACATGTATCCATACGATTCCTACATTTTGCCGAAAGATAGAGCCGCTTACGCGATTCACGACCTTCTCTAAACCTAAGCATTCCTGGCAAAGAATAGTGGTAGTGGGCAGCCACCCAACTACCTACCATCACTTAGTTGGCTTCTACGAGCACGCAGGACATACGTGTCGGCAATTTTTTTCTACCCCCACCATAGGGATATAAAAACGGATAGGGATGTCTGTCCAGATGTTGTCTAAGAA
>JABUQX010113911.1:22500-36496 GCA_015478945.1 Trachelipus rathkii
TGGCAGATTCCAGTAAGAGATCAGGACATTTGCAAGGCTGCCTTCGTGATTCCAGATGGTCATTATGAATTCCTGAAAATGCCATTCGGATTGGTGAATGCTGGTGCAACGGATATTGAGAGGAATGGAAAAAATGGACAGTTATCTCGATGATATAATTGTGCATACCAAAATGTGGGATGAACACAAGGACAAAATGAGGGATCTGTTAATTAGGTTGACTGACATCGGCGCTACCCTTAGACCGTCAAAGTGTAAAATAGCTGTTAAGGATTTGGAACTTCTCTGTCATAGATTAACTGAAGAGGCAGTCAGTTTGCAAGAAGATATAAAGAAAAAATGTGATGCCGAAAGGCCATACACAAAAAAGGGAGTTCGGTCATTCTTAGGGCTAACCCGGTTTTACAGAAATTTCATACCAGACTACTTCATGGTAGCTGCACCATTGTCGGATTTGACAAAGAACAAACAACCAAATAAAGTAGTATGGGGAGTGGTCCAAGAAAAGGCATTTAACAAATTAAAACGAATGTTGATTAGTAAACCGATATTAAGACTTAACTATAGATCTTTTATACTGCAAATCAGAGTAGAAAAAAATATTTAAAAAAAAAACAAAAAAAAACATAAACCAATGTTTTTTTGTTTTTTTTAAAAAAACAGGTTTTTTTGTTTTTTTATTACAATAATGAATCAATAGGTGAAATGGCTATGAATAATGAAAATTGCAATATATTTTTTTATATAGAATAGTAACACAAATGATTGAAAAAATAATTTGAGTTTTTTAAAAAATAATAGTAATTAGTAATTGATATAAAATTGATTATAAATATATATTAATTATTAATCTATTAATATAATAATCTATATTATTATATATATTACCTATATATACCCATATAACTATATAAATATACTACATAACAAAATCATATATATATATGATATTATATAAATATATATATACATAACCCGTGATGGGCACGGTCACATTGGAAATTGCTTGGGCAGATATCCGGTACATTGATACTCTGTAAATTCCTTCTTGGAACGACTCAAAAAAGATTACTCGTGAATACTACAACCTGAAAAAAACGTTGGGCGATACCGCTAGTACTCGTATTGACTATCGCGATATAATCGGTCACCTTATGAGAAAACAAAATGATAAATAGATGTAATAATAATAAAAGTATACATAATACATTCTATTACTGTTAATATAGTTTTTATGTCGATTCGGTGCTTTTTCATACTGTAACTTTTATTGTATTAAAAACTTAAGTTAAAACGAGTTAAAGATTTTGCAAATTTTATATATAATATATACATAATATATTATTATATATATGTATATATATATATATATATAGTATATAAACAAAATATATATATAATATACTAAATATCTTATATATATATATATATATAACTATAACTATAACACCTATAATATAATATACACATAATATATATATATACATATATAATTATATACATAAGCGGTAATAATATAATATATTATAAATATATATATATATAATATTAATATATATATACTATATATTAATAATATATATATATATATATATTTATAATAATATATATATATATATTAATATATTCCATACCGGTATACTATATATATATATATACCCACTTCGACGTTATATATATTATATATATATTATATATATATATATATATATATATATATATTATATGATATATCTATATATATATATATATATATATATATATATATATATATATATATATAACTTATTTTCCATACACATATATATATTATAACTATATATATATAACACTATATATAATATATATATATATATACGTATATACTATATAAATATACACTATACTATACTAGATATATATACTAATAGTATATAATATATATAACTTGAAGAGAGATTATGAACAATAATATATATTATATATACCACTATATATCATATATATTATATATATATTATAATATATAATATATCTATATAAATACTACTATATATATATATATATATATTTATATATATATATTGAACGAGAGAATTATGAACAAATATATATATATATATATATATATATATAATAATATATATATATAATATATATATACTATTATATATATTATATATTATATATATATATATATATATTATATATATATGGCTTATAATGTTTTTCATTAACAGCAAAATATCATTTTTCCAATCAGATATCTCAAAACTTACAATAGCTACAACGGGAAAACGGAATAACATTGATGGAAAGCATGGTCAATTTATATTTGCTGGAAAATGTAAAAAATAAAAAAAAAAAATCTCAAAAATACAATAGCTACAGCGAAAAGGAATACTTTTTGGAATCTTGTTAAAATTTTAGTTAGGAAAATAGTAAAAAAAAAAAAAATATAATAATAAATCATATTGGCTTTTTTTTTTAGGAGACAGGACATTATATATATATATATATATTATAATATATATATATATATCTATTATATATATATATATATATATTATATATATATATATATTAATACTTATATATATAGCTTTTTTTGTAAAGGTATTAAACGGCAATGTAGAGGGCTCGAGCGAGGGGAAACACAGGGGGGACGTTTTTCCATACCCCGTAGAGGGGGGGCGGAACCCCCGCGACACTGAAATACCAAAAGAAACGGGGGTCGGAGACCCTATCCGGAGGGGGGGAATTAGTCTACCCCGTAGTTCCCAGGCCGAGAGACCCCGACTCCTGCATCGGTGCGGTATACCTTGGGGTAATTCTTTAATAAAAAAACAATGCAAAATTTAATAATATTATAGTTTTTTTTTTTTTTTTAATACTTTTCCCGCAGCTAAAATTGGCGCAGCTTCGCAATGTATTCTTTTTCCGCTGTAGCTATTGCTGTTTTTGGAGATATGAGATAATAAGTATTAGAAAGAAATTTTTTGCTGTTAATGAAATACACTATGCCTATAATAATTATAAAATGGTATATATATACTATAATATTATACTTATTATATACTATATATATATATATATATATATATATATATATTATTATATATATATATATATATATATATTTACATATATATACTATATACCTAATAATATAATATAAGGGTTCCACTAAGAATTTTGAATTTGAATTTCCCCGACTTTTCCTGATTTTCCCTGACCCAATCTGCAAATTTTCCCTGCCCAGCGTGTTCGTTATTTTTGGTGTATAAAATCTATTAATTATTATTGCAGCCTATTTTACTCAGTTATAATTAAAATTATTGAAAACTTACTTTAAAAATTGTTCATCATCATCATATGAATTCTAAAAAAATATTTTTTTTTTAGTAATAGCTTATTACCCAATGAGCCGCTCACAAAGACTCTTTTTTTTATTTTTTCAAAAGAAAACAGTTTATTATAACAAAAAGAAATAATTAAAAGCTTACATTAATAGCTAGGTGAATAACGTCCACTGTAATCACAAAAGTTCTAAATGGGAGATTTAGATTAACTTTTTCCTTCTATGCATTTGAATTTTTTGATTTTATAAAGGTCTTCTCCTGTTAAAGCCTTCAGTTTTAAACATCTTTCTCTGCTCTTCAAGTTTGTAGATCTGTATGGATAATTCTTCTTTTTTTCAACCTTTATATTCTCTTCTTTTTCTTTTGTTTTGACTCTTTGAGAATGTTTCTTCATATCTCCCTATGGGCAAGTCTACATTCATGTGCAAATTATTTTTGAGTGATAGGAACTTTAAGAATACTTTCATGAGATTTTATAGAATTGTGCACTGTTTTCTTTGAGAATCAGACTATGTTCTTTCAGATTCTATACTAAAATTTGCTTAATTTATAGAAAACCTCCTTCCCTGTCGCATTTCCATCGAAAATATCAGTCTAATTTAATAATTTGAACACATCGCATCAACATTGATTCTCAGGTACGCTATAACGAAGAAAAAAAATTCCAGAAATATTTAGAAGGACAATCACCATCAAAAATATTTTGTGGAATTTCTCACATTTCAAGGGTAGAATAGAGCTTCACGTGCAAAGATAGAAGTATGAACAAAGTGCTTTTTTTTTTCTCAAGCTAACAAGAATCTTTGATCAGTTATTGGGTGTACAATGCTTAGCAACATCAAATCTTTGTTTCTTGTTCTGGCTGATGAAAACTTATACTAGGATATGAGAGGCATTGGACAGGCTTGTACTTCAGCAGGATATCTTTCTATATTTTTCTGTAGATTAACTTGAAATTTGCAAGTCTGGATCTTACAGTTTGTCATGTAAATCTACATGCAAAGCTTAGTTGTTGGTTGTAAGCAGGTCATTTTATCTGGCTTCAGAAATCTTTCATAATTACTATGGACATTGTATCTGTGAACGAAATGAACAAGGTTCAGTTTGACGTCCAACACTGCGTATTTAAGTTATAGTTTTTTTTTTTTTGCTTTGAATATTTTATAAAAGTGCGAAAATATTAATAGTTATCAATGCACAAAATCAAAAATCCTTCGTCAACTAAAAAAAAAAAAAAAAACCTCAAAAAGTATATTCCTAAAAAGAAAAAGATATAACAGATTAAGTCATTAGTCATACAGTCTAAAAACATCCATATACCAATCACCTCAATCGGAAGGATGAACCTGGAACAACTTCTACGAACAGAATAGGAAGAATAGTAGGTAATGAGTGAATAAAATGAAAGAACAGGACAGAAGTAGTTGTATTGGAATGTCATTCCTCGTCATCATATCCCAAAAAACCCCACCTCCTTTTCATCAACTTTCAAATTACATTCTCATTCACAATTATACAGTAGAAAAAAAAAATATTCAAAAATTGTTGGTCCAAGGATCATTCTTCATATGTTTGGAATTTTAAAATTTCCTGACTTTTTGACTTTTTTGGAATTTCCCTGACTTTCAGACATATTTTAAAACGTTTCCTGACTTCCCTGACCCAATTTTTTTTTCCTGAACTTATCTCCCTGACTTTCCCGAAAGTGTGAACCCTGATATATATATATATTAATATATATATATATAATATAATTATATATTATATATATATATTATTATATTATATTATATCATAATATATATATATAAATTATTATATATAATTATATATATATAATATATTAATAAAGATATAGATATATATTATATATATATACATATATACTACTATATATATATATTTATACTTAATATATATATAAATATATATATATATATATATATATATATATATATATTATACTATATATTATATATAATACTAAAATAATGCACCGATTAAAGTACCGAATTTTTCGGTATCGGTACACAAAAAAAACAAGTGGGCGATACCGAATACATCGGTACTTTAGCAACAGTGTTGGCGATACTGATACCGGTACAAAATGTATCGCCCGGTACAAGTACCCGCGGTACATGTAGGGACTGCCATCTTGTAATATATATTAATAACTATATATATATATCTATATATATATAATATTATATATATATATATATATATTTATATATATACTATATAAATATATATAATAATATATATAATAAATCATTATACAGAATTAATTATTATGATTGAAAATAAAATTTTGAACTTTTAAAAATAATGTACAAATTAAAATTTATCAAAATGTATGTAATATATAAATTAGTGTAACAAAGGAATTCGCTCCGGGTCAGAGAATATTTGAACATATTTTCGACAAAATAGTCGGCCTCAAAATATTATTTTGCTGAAAGGATTTATTCTTTTACCATAACCCATAGCCATCTTTTAAAAAATATAATAGTACGCTTGTTAAGGCATTCATGCAGAGTGTAATTATTAGACCACGTTGTACTCAACCATCAAAAAAAAATTTGTAATAAGATATTCTCATTAATTTCAAAATTTAATTTCCAAAATTAATAATATAAAATAATATATGTATATACTATATATAATATATATACTAATATATATATACCTACTATAAATTATTATAATATATATATATTAATATAATATACTTATAATTATATATATATATATTATAGTATATACTATAATATAATATATTAGGGATGTACCGATACCAGAAAAGAGGCCGATAACGATATCGATACCGATACTCGATACCGATGCCGATACTTTAATTAATATAATAAATAACACAGTAATAAGATAAGAACATTTGTGCAATGCTAGGCAATCAAGATTGTTCTGTAAAATTAACATTATCTTCATATTTTCATATTGGTTGTGCCCCAGTTAATTACTTTTAAATAAATTAAAAAATAGTAGATTTAAATAACATAAAACATTGAAATTAACAAATAAAATATATAAAAACTTTTTTATGTTTGTGTTTATTTACAAATATTTCATTTATATGTTCATTAAGCTATTCAAACACAGTTTAGCTACTAAGCTTTTATGTTTTAAATGATTACTATTTACAAGAAGATTCTTAACTAGTACATAATTAAAGAATACATAAATACATGAGAAGAGAACTCAATTTAATTAAGTCCCCGAAAGTTAAAATAACAAAACTGCTAGTTCTCCAAAAACTCCCAACACCACCAAACTGACATAATAAAATACTCTTTTAGATAGATATCATTCATACTCAATTAAAAAATTCAAAAATTGTGATGCAAAAATTCTTTCACTAGTATCTGGCGGAGAATACTGTTCTGGGTTTTGGGTGTTTACACATTCATACCTTACAAGTATAAATAACTCATCCTCTCATCATCTGATGAAGGAGGTGCTCGATAAATTATTTGACCTGCAAAGCACTGATCATATAAAACATTGGCCCATTTTCATGCAAGCCACATCACCTCTACCACACCACAACACCAGCATGAAGGAATTCTCTATTCTGTAAGAGACATCATCTCCTCTTTAAGAGACTGCAAATTTGAATTATCTTTGCCTTGATGATGTCTCTTCAGTTTTTACGATGAGGTTCCTTGGTGGGATTCCTTTGAAGGTGAATGAGATGTCAATGCAATTTCGGCATGAACTCTATAAAGTCTAACATAAAATCCAAATCCTCATCTTTAGAATAGGTTTATTTGCTGAAAAGCCACCATACGTGACATATCAGCTGGCTGTTGCAGGCGGTTGCCACGATAAGGGCGGCCTTTACCACTTCTCTGTCTAATCTTTTTTTTTTTGTCAGCGAGGCAAGTCAGGTTTCTGATATATTTTAATGCATTACTAAGATGCAGGTCTTTGTGCCATTCTTGTGGGGTATCAGCTAGCTTAAGGAATTCCTTATTTAGAAACTTTTATTTATATTTATATTTTTTACAGTTGATCAAACCACAAATAATAAATAAAAAACCTTGCAGCTCACGGGCAGAACCCTATTCCAGGAGTGGGTGTTGAACGACTTAAAAATCCATCTAACGAATTACGCAGAAGAGCACAGACGCAGGCTTTAAGTGGGGAAATTAAATTAAAGTAGGAACACAGATGATAGGAAGAGAATATCCACAAGAAAAACAGAAAAAAAGCTGGCAGGAAGTTAGAAGCAGAGCGACCAGTCTGGGTCAATCAACATCAACACAATCATGTGCAAGACACAGAGCACCTCTTGTGCTACGAGGGCGTCGTAAAGTGGTGGTCGCGAGTGGATAGTTCATTTGAGCACTTTGCCTCTACAGTACTATAGAAAAGGGATAAAGCACAACATCGCGACGCAAATATAAAGGGTCAAGTGAATAGAAGTACAGACGTTTATTTTTAGTTTTTGGGCCCTTTGACTCGACACCTACTCCAAAGGACCGGATGAAACAGAGCCCCGCCAGCCCAACATTTATGAGCAGCAGTACTCTGTTCATGCAGGGCGGATGGAGACCCTTGTATAGGTGGAGTAATGAGAAGGGAAAAAAGTCCTCGCACAGTCTTAAAAACGAATTCCATTTTCTTTTGAGGCGCCCTAAGCAACCCTGTGGATTTGGGTTTTCAAGATTTTTTGTTATATGTTATAGGCACTGGAAATGTTTATATTGTCAACCAGGAAGAGACGAGAGGACGTCGAAAGAGATAGAAAAGTTAAGTGTCTTTTAGGAGAAGATTTGTAGAAGTTGGGTGTTTTTAAAGAATATGTCGTAGATGTGAGGCAGATTAAAAAACCTGAATTCTAAATCCAGATAAGCCACGCAGATAGAATCTGAAAGATTAAGACGAGAGGCAATTCTAAGAGTAAAAGAGGGAGCAGAATTGAAATGACTTGAAGAATGAAGGGTCATGTCAATCACCATATGAGTGAATAGAGTTGATGTGCAGGTTAACAGATAAATCATTGATGAAAAGCAGAGGAATAAATACCAGAGAAACCAGAAACCCCTGAGGAACACACTATTGACAGAAAAAAAAGAAGAAGTCGCCCTCATTTCAACAAAAACAGCCAAACATCTGAGGATTTGAAAAGAAAGCTAGACATAAGCAAGCAAAGAGAAGAGGAAACCCAAGGAGGGAGAGGCTTGGAAGAGCGCAGTGCAAAACGCGTGCATACCCGGTCAAAATGCTTTGGATATGTTAAGCGACCCACAGGCAAGTCTTCCCGTGTTTGCCTAATAGCGGAAAAACCATAAATTGTTAATAGGAAGGTATTATCGCCAGTAGAATCTGAGCACAAAGCCGTTGGTACTCCAGAAAAAGAAAGGGAAAGAGATTTCCAGTAAGGCGTCTAAGAAGTGAAGTTGAGAAGGGTTCAAAGATCTTAGAAGAATACAACTATAGGGCGATAGTTTAGAAGGATTAGAGCAGCATCATTTTTTCGAATAGGTTGGACATTGCGCTTCCAAACTGAGAAAAGATTGCTAGTATTGGGCATAGAGATATATAGTTGTACCGAGGGGTGGGGTCAGCACGGAGCACACTTCCTCAAAACTCGGAGATGAATGCCATCCGGGCACCCGCTTTCCTAACGTTCATAGATTTCAGGAACGCTCAATGCACCCAATCAAATGAAATGACAGGAAAGACATAGGACCTGAGAGGAGAAGGAGGAGGAAGAGGATACCAAAATCGTCCAGGGTTATAGAGGAAAATAGGAGGCCAAAGAAGATGATTGGCCTTTTCAGTTGGAGTATTATAAACAGGAGGAAGGAATAAGAAGGAGGAAAGGCTGAATATTACAGAATCCCAGTTCATGATTAGAGAATTTTTGGCAACAGAGGCCCGAGACATTTGATCAAGTAGGAGAACTCAGGAGGTACAACGACATATTTCGTTTAAATGAAAGTCCGCTTTTCGCTGAAGAGTATCCCTGCAACGTTTTTAGCTGAAGAGAAAGATGGCGAGGAGTTGCTCAGGAGAACGAAGATTTTTCCTACACTCCGTAACCATTGATCGTACTAGACACTGAATGGCTAGGCGAGAAAGGCACTAACAGATACCCATGGACTTACTATATGAGGAGAAAAAGAATAATTAGTCGCAAGGACAGGAATGAAACTACTCAATCCCATTAACAATTCAGTTCAAACATTTTCAAGACAGAATCTGAAGCGTTCTTACAGAATTCAAAGCAGTAACTTCATCTTTAGGTTTAAGCGCGTAAGCAACAGCATGCCCCAAAATCGGCCAGATCCAAGTAGCAAAGAAAAAAACGATGAGGGAGGATGGAGACTAAAGCTTGGGAGAAAAGTATTAAAATTAAGTGATATTAAGGTTGTGGCTCCAGATTTACCGATAAGAGCGAAGGTGGTGTATTTAATAGAGAGAGACTAGTGGGAAACAATAGGTAAGTGTGGTTAAGAATGGTTGGGGACGATCCAAAATGTGTGTAGAGTTAATCTATAATCAGTTGATCCAGAATCGTTATAGAATACTGTATGAATTGGACTCTCCCTACTAAATCAGTACGAGAGGAATCCAACAATTCAGTTTTTGTGTACATTGAAATCCCGCAAATAAATGAAGGACCTCAGTATTTGGATGAGAAGATATAACAGTCTCGGTGTTGTGCAGTAAGGTAATCAAAAATGGCATAAAAATCTGTTATGTTTTAGGAGAACATTAGCAGAAGCATAAGAATATTAGGTAGAGAAGGAAAGAAAGTTTTAGCCACAAACATCGAAATTTAGGAGATTACGAGAATTCTTGAGACGTGTTATTCATAAGGAACTGTTTATATTTACAACTAGGCCATACTCCCTTCAAACGGAAATTAAATAAATAGTTATAGCTAGTTGGTAATATTAACACAGTTGAAGATGAACACCTTGGCGTTCTTGGGTCTCAAACAATAGCCTCAAATTCGGTTAGAGTTGGAAGAGGGTTTAACACACACACAAGAAGAAATACAAATACAAAAAAAACAATTAACAACAAAAAAAAAAATCAACCATGGACGCAGCAGTATAGAACTGCTGCATAAAACACTAAAGCCATTGAATGTTGGTACAAGGTAAACAGAAGACCACACGCGCTGTGCAGAAAAAAACTCTGGAAGCATAAAACACAGACCACCAAACAAAACACCACAAAAAAAAAAAAAAAAAGAAACAAACCATAGAAGCAATTCACATAAACCGCAAAGAGAGACTATTGAGACTTGTATAAAGACTGCCATAAACTAAATTTAATTACAAATTTTATTTACAGCAAATATCTAAAATATGATAATCCAGAAAGTGTTAAAACCCACTGCACAACACATTTTGCTGTCGAGAACACAGTTGCTCTCTCACGAAATTGCGTACAACAATAATAAATACTATTGAACTAAAACAGTAGATAAATTGTATAAATTACTCATATCTCCCTAGATCCATCAAGGTGTCGATAGGTAACAAACGACCAGTTTTTACCACTAAATGACGAAGTTGGGGAGAAAGCTGAAAAAAAAAATCTAAAGTTAAAAAGGAAAATCGAGGAAAAAAAAAAAAACCAAACCCCTTGGTAATAAAAAGCTCTCCATATCTCTAGATTATTTTGAACTCTAAAAAAGTTTAAACACCTAATACAGTTTTATACTCACACAAATCCAAAGAATGGTAAAGAAATATCGGATAAGCCATATCCAAAGGTCATCTTCTAATATAACCAAAAGAATTTACACCAACAGAATATACCATCTCCAAAAATGGCGAATACTTACAATACCGATAACCGATAACTATTTCGGTAAGAAAAAAAAACCACAACAAACAATAAAAACTTGAGTAATTATATATATAACTATAAACTACCTAACATAAAATATCTTATATATTATATATATATATATATCAATAATACATACTATTATATATTTTATATATATTATATTATATTATAATCATTATATATATATCAATATAACGGTATTATTTATATATATTATATAACTATTATATAATCATATTTATATATTATCATATATATTATATTTATATTATATTAATATATATTAAATATAATAATTATATATTATAATTACTAATATCTAAGTATATATATTATATATAAATATAAATATATATATTATATATAAATATAATAACATAAAATAATTATATATACTAACTATAATAAATAATAATATATTATTATACATTAAATACTTATATAATAATATATATAATAATATATATATATATATATAAAACGATAATTATATACAGACGTCCTACTCTATATATAAATATTATATATAGATAATATAATATTATATTATATATATATAATATAATATAATTATTTATATAATATATTATATTATATATATAATATAATATATAACAAATATTTACTATATATAATAATATATATTTTTATATTATATATCATATAATATTATTTATATTATATATATATATATCTATATTATAATATATTATATAATATCATATATTATATATATATATATATAATAATATATGTGTGATATAAAAAAACGGCCCAACTTTTAAATTTTGCAATGACTACTATAACTATTTAAACATATAGATTCTTAGAATGCCAGGTCCTATGTATGTTACCACATAAAAATTTTTTGTTTGGCTTAAAAATTGTAAAATTAATTTGGGGATCGAAGTGAAAAAAAAAAAAAAAAAAAAGCAGCTTTTGGCAAGAGAGGCCTGTGTATGACAAAAAGGGCCCCCACCTTTTAACCTTGCTAGAGTTAATTTTTTGTATTTTTAGGTTATTATCTTGTTTATTTAGTTTTTTTGTATTAAATGCACGAATTTTTTTTTTTTTTTTTGGAAATTAAATAAAACAAATAATAAAAATAAAAAAGGTAAATTTTTCAATTTTTTTTCACAAAATCATACATTTGGGGCAACCCTCATAACTCTTGGTTGGGTTAATTTTTTTTGTGTTTTTAAAGTTATTTATTTTGTATTCATAAGTTAATTTTTTATAAATCTGATTTCTATTTTTAAATTTATTTTTGGAAGTTTTTGGATAATTTAATAATAAAATAAAAAAGGCTAAAATTTATTATCTTATATTTTTCTAAAAAAGAACAAATCACAGTGTCTAGAATTTTACACACACTCTTAATTATATATATATAAAACTGTATATACATACAACAAGAAGAGTTAATAAGACTGGGCCTTTCTTACAATAAATTTAGAAAGTGGGCCCTTTTAATAAAAAATAATTTCAATTTAGACAAATATCACTAAGACAAAAAAAAAATAAACACAATATAACTAATGATCCTGTCCCCTCCAGGTATTATAAAAACATATCAGCCATTTTTTCACTACATTCAGAATAAAGTGCAGGCTTTTTTTGTTCATTACAATGGGACCCTTTTTTGATAGTTTTTGTTTCGGATGGTAACCAGTGTGATGTTAGTAGGCTGCACCAAATTTCAAAAAAAAAAAAAGAAATTTGGTGTGGGATTACTTCTGCATGGGTACTAACATATATTTAGTTCATATTAATATATTTCATAAAGGAGTTCTTATTGCAAGTATTGCTTTGAAAAGTACAAAATGGTTTCTTACAGATCGTTAACAAAAGTGGCGAAATTTTTCTGAAAATTCAAAATCCTTCTTTCAATATAAGAAATTTGGAAACCATATATACAACACATTTAAACAATCTTTCAATGGGGTTATTAGGTCTACCAATTTTTTTTTTTTTTTTTTTAGTTTTTTATCTGCTACTGCACATCATTATACAGAGATCAGGGTGGGCTTTGTTTACAATAGGAAACATGGTGGGCCTTTTTAGGTAACAGCACTAATATAACTATAACTATAAAATATATATCTTTATCTATATAATATAATTTTATATACTATATATGATAATATTAATACTATAACTATATATCTATACTATATAAATTATATTTTTTTTCATTTTTAATATAGAATTATTATGATAATCTATAAAAATTTATAAAACTAAGTAAGAGATTAACATCTCCTTATAGATGCTAGGTAACAGTCCATTTTTCGAAACTCGCTGGTAAGCCAGTGAGTAGTTAAAGAAATAATGACTCGTTTGAATACTTTAGGCTGTAATTATCAGTAATTAATTGAGTATTGATTCGCTTAGAATAACTCTAGAAATAACTAGATGTCTATTTTACTGTACGAAGTTGGTAACATTTTCTCAAAAATTTTTCTACTTAGGGAATAAGATATTTTGGTTAAGAATGAGCAAATAGATATATGAATCGCTGCTCCTTCATATCATTGTGATGGTGTTTCTAATTCTGAAAATTTCATTTATTTTCTGATGAATGACCCTGTGATTTGGGGTCTTGATATGCCAAGTTTTTTGGGAGAAAGTAAAATTTTAACCTCAAGCACAGCCTATCACTTGTTTCCTGGCTTGGATCTTTCACCATTTTTGGGTGTCCTCTGTTCTAAGAAATACAGGATCCCTCCCTTTTACTATCCCAATTTTTGACTTTCAGATATTTTCTTGTGATGGATATTCCATATATGTTTACATGAAGTTGGAGTGTATTAAAAAAA
>JABUQX010113912.1:0-5000 GCA_015478945.1 Trachelipus rathkii
GTTGTACTTCATTCAGCATCGTTTGGGTGTTTTAACCGTTTTCGCATTTATCGTGGCTTTCGCGTTTTCGTGCCGCTAATCGGTGTTACATTATAAAGAAAGATGTATACCAAAGTTTCGTCGTTCTATGTTAATATTTCAGGTTTGGGGCTGGGGACCCCCTTTGGGGTGTACGGCTATTTAACCCTTATATGATGTAGGTACCTTATATGAAAGATTGCATACCGAGTTTCATCGTCCTATGTCAATTTCGGTTTGGGGGCTGGGGACCCCCCTTTTGGATATGCAATGTTATTTAACCCATATATATGATGTGGGTGCCTTATATGAAGGGTGTATACCAAGTTTCCAGCCTTCTACGTCAATATTTCAGGTTTTTGGGGCTGGAGACCCCCTTTGGGGTGTACGGTTATTTAACTCCTTATATGATGTGGGTACCTTATATGAGGGTGTATACCAAGTTTCGTCGTTCTGTCAATATCTCAGGTTTTTGGGGCTGGGGACCCCCCTTTGGGGTGTACCGGT
Source organism: Trachelipus rathkii (assembly GCA_015478945.1). Classification (NCBI taxonomy): domain Eukaryota; kingdom Metazoa; phylum Arthropoda; class Malacostraca; order Isopoda; family Trachelipodidae; genus Trachelipus; species Trachelipus rathkii. The sequence continues at coordinate 526 of JABUQX010113912.1, forward strand.
TATTTAACTCCATATATGATGTGGGTACCTTATATGAAGGGTGTATACCAGTTTCAGCCTTCCCGTCCCAATATCTCAGAGTTTTTGGGCTGGGGACCCCACAGGGTGCAGTTGTTAACTCCATATATTGTGTGGGTACCTAAAAATGAAGAGTGTATACCAAGTTTCATCGGTTCTATGTCAATATCTCAGGTTTTGGGGCTGGAGACCCCCCCTTTGATGGCTATTTAACTCCATATATGATGTGGGTACCTTATATGGGGTGTATACCAAATTTCAACCTTCTATGTCAATCTCAGGTTTTTGGGGCTGGAGACCCCCGCTAAAGTTGTACGGTTTATTTAACTCCATATGATGTCGTTACCTTATGAAGGTGTATGCAAATTTCAACGCTATGACCATTTCGAATTTTGGGGCTCAGCCCCATCACATTGGGCGTAGCGGTGCGGTGTGCGGTGCGGTGCGGTGCGGGGCAACAACCGGGGTGGGGGGGGACGGGAATATACACGTCAATAAAAATAATATTCGGTAATTAAACATTTATTTATTTATTTATTTATTTATTTATTAATTTATTAATTAATTATTAATTTATTAATTAATTAATTTATTTTTATTTATTTTTTTTTTTTATTTCAAGGCAATAGTGCGTTAAGGTTGATAAAAGGCCGGAAATTTACTTCCGGTTTTACTTCCGGTTTCGGGCGGTCGATCGTTTACTTCCGGTTTTACTTCCGGCCTGCAATATTCCTCTTTAACTACTATATATATATATATATATATATATATATATATATATATATATATATATATATATATATATATATATATATATATATATATATATATATATATATATATATATATATATATATATATATATTTTTTTATACCTAAATTTATATATATATACAATATATATATATATATATATATTTATATTTATATATATATATATATATATATATATATATATATATATATATATATATATATATATATATATATATATATATATATATATGTGTGTGTAAGTTTGAGCATAGCGGTTAAGTCTTTGGTCTGAGAGTTAAATAGAGAAAGGATGAGACTGTTTATAAATGAGTGTCACACGAACATTTCTCAATGGAGGGGGATATGAGACTGGAGTGCTCAGAAGAGCATTCTCCAAGGAGAGTGACTCAACAATTCAACAGGTAGAAAAAGACTGGAGAGAGTTAGGGAGAGCAGGGAGGGTGGAGGTGAGGGTTAATATCCTTAGATTCTCCCTTTTCAAGAAGATCTTTGTGATTGGAGCAGCCCCAGCCCAGATGTATGAAGCACACTCCACACGGGGGCGAATGACACCCCTATAAAGTGCGACCACCTGGGGTGGCATGAAGAAATTCCGAAGGCGCCTCAGAACACCCACCCAATCTCTTTGAAGCTTGTTTTGAAAGAGAAGTAATGTGATCCTTCCAATTAAGACCACGAGAGAAAAAGAAACACCAGAGAGAGAGAGAGAGAGAGAGAGAGAGAGAGAGAGAGAGAGAGAGAGAGAGAGAGAGAGAGAGAGAGAGTTAATATGACGAAAAGCCGTAGACTCCACTTCTAAAGGCGAGCTGTGTGAGTGGAGTGGAGTGGAACTACACCAGATGTGTGGGGCGTATTCCATTCAAGGGCGAGCAACGCTCCTATAAAGACCAAACATCTGTTGTGGTTGCGTGAAGATATTAGAGAATTAAAATCTTTTTAGATGGTTGAGTCAAAGCCCGGGTTGAGAATAAATTCAGGTCGTGTCAGAGTCAGTGGTAATAATCACTGAAGTCATTCAATGTTAGCTTTAGCTACAATACGGTCAAAATCTGGCAACCTTAGCACTTTTTAGTCTTTTTTTAGCTATTTTTAGCTACTTATCGGAATATAGTATTGTTGGTATTTTCATTGTATGACTCAATTAAAATTCGGTGAAGCGAGAAGTTGAAATCGGATAATTTTAAAGTGATGGAGCTGAAGCTTGTGACTTTATTAAAATGGTGTGTCTGGAGATTGAGTTGGAGCAAACAAAATAATTTAACAACTCTTACAAAATGTTTGGTCGAGCACCGCAACGTTCCACATCACACCGCACCACCAAGTCGTGCGCAACATAGTACAACACAACCACTCATTTCTTCGCACCGCTGGCACCAAAATGACAGCAAAACGCATTGCGGTGCTTAGTTTAGATCTAAACCGAGGTTGTAGTAATATTAGAAAGTTTTATAGATCAAAGTGACTAGACTAGGATTGGCCGACGCACCAGGTGCGGTGCGGTGCTGTGCGCATTGAAATATAGGAGGGCGCTGCGGTGCGGTGCGGTGCGAAAAATTCCGGTGCTCGGCCAACACTAGTCCAAACTTCCGATGCTCAGTCCAACCCTTCTTTATACAATATATATATAAAATATATATATATATATATATATATATATATATATATATATATATATATATATATATATATATATATATATATATATATATATATATATATATATATATATATATATATATATATATATATATATATATATATATATATATACTAACTTTCATATCCACACTCTTCTTCCAGACACCTTACAGACATTACCTTATATCCCTGTGTATGGGGGGGGAGGAAGAATTGCCCACAGCGTATGTTCTGCGTGTTGTAGAAGGCGACTAAAGGGACAGTGATAGTTGGGTTGGCTGCCCACTACTACTTATCTCTTGCCAGGAATGCTAATGCATGCCTCGAAGAAGGTTGTGATCGCCTTAAGCGACCTTCTATCTTTTGGCGAAAACGTATGAATCGTATGGGTACGTGGAATGTCTGAAGAATAAATGAGGAGAAGAGGAGAGAGGTGATGGATGTATTTAGAAAGGGTAAATTTGATTTTCTCGCTGTGACTGAAACAAAGATGAATGGAAACGGTGAAGATAAGTGGTGTGGTGCGAAATGTATGTGTGTTGGTGTGGAAAGGAATGAGGGGGGGGAGGGGGGAGAGGAGTTGCGATTTACGATGAGTGACTTGTGGCACAGAGCTATGATGAATTTTGTGTTTTGTGATTACTAGAATTCTAATAGTTAAATTTAAGTTTGAAAAGATCAAGGTCAAGGTATGTGTGGTTGTGACATATGGTCCATCTGAGGGTGGTGTTGAGTAAAGTGCAATTTTCTGGGATAATCCGAATGATGTTTTGGATGGTTTGAGTAGGAGCTTCAGAGTGATTGTGTTGGGTGAACTAAATGGTTGGATAGGTGATCAAAAAAGGGATGGTATAACTAGTGCCTTTGGGATGACGGGAGAAAATGAGAATGGTAGGAAGGTGGTTGATTTCTGTGAGGAGAGAGGTATGTGTGTAAGTAATACTTTCTTTAAACACAAGAATTCATAAGTATACTAGAGTTGGTGTAGGTAGAGATGGTATCGAAGTTAAAAGTATGATTGATTTTGTGTTGGTGTAAAAGGAGATGTTGAAGTATGTGTTGGATATTAAATCAGTAAAGGGTTTGGGATGGGATTATCGGATCATTATGTTGCTTTATTTAAGATTAAATTAGTATGGGCTTGGACGGAGAAGAAGGTGGTAAGGAAGGAAGTGGGAAGAATTAAGAGTGAGAAGTTAAGTGAACTAGGAAATAAGAATAAGTATTTAAAAGCGCTTGCAAATAAATCAGTTGAATGTGAACAAGTTGAAACTGAACAAATCTGGAAGCAAATGAAAGAAGCGGTTGTTAGTAGTGCAAAAGAAGTATGTGGATGTGCTAAAGTAGGAAGTAAGAATATTAACAGTGAGTGGTGGAATGAAGAGGTGATGCAAGCGGTTGAAAGTAAAAAAGAAGCATGGTTGAATGTTCTAAAAGCCAATGATGAGGTATCAAACGAAAGGTGTTTGGAATTATATAAGGAGAAAATTGGAAGACTAAAAGTTGCATACGTAAGAGGGAAAATGGGAATGGGGACTTATAGGGGAATAGGAAGCGAGAAAGGTTAAGAATGAGAATAAGGGTAATCTGCTTAGTATAATGAATGAATGGTGCTTTCGAAACTGATGAAATGGATGTGAGGAGAGTGTGGAGGGAACACTTCGAAAATCTAATTAACATTGGCAGTAATGAAGAGGTGACTGTGAGTGTGTGTGTGTGTGTGTGTGTGTGTGTGTGTGTGTGTGTGTGTGTGTGGGTGTGGGTGTGTGTGTGTGGGTGGATGGGTTTGCTTGTGCAAGAACGAATAGGTATTTTAAGGGTGACGTTATTAGTAAGAAGAAGGTGAGTAGAGTGAGAAAGTTGAAGAATGGGAAATCTGTAGGCATAGATGGAATTACTAGTGAAATGATCAAGAACGGAGGCGAGATGGTGATTGATTGGATTTCGAGGTTGTGTAGCATAGTTCCGAGGGTATATGGAGGGTATAATTCCGAGGGATTGGATGATAGCAGTAATAGTACCCTCATATAATGGTAAGGGGG
>JABUQX010113912.1:17500-22500 GCA_015478945.1 Trachelipus rathkii
GGAGAAATGAGTCCGACAAGGTACTTTATATTTTGGGGCTAGATGCTTTAAAAGCCGCTTAAATCCTTTATCATCCACAACAGAATATGGCTGCAGATCTAAACATATCATTTCACCAATAAGACGGGTAATACTCTTAGCCTTAGGATGATCATGTTGCCACACTTCTTTTCTTGTCCAAATTTCTTGTAAAGATGCCTGAATATAAATTAGTTTCACATAATTAGTTCTTAAAAATTAAAATGTATTCAAAAAAATTATTAATTTAACCTAGGAAAATGAAAGCAACATTGATTTAAAAGTAATCGCATTGTTGTTTAATATCAATAAATAAACTATAAAGTAGTAAAAGTTTTTAGTTACATAACTTACATTTGTTTTCTTTTTCTTTTTTATATATTTATTAATATAATATGAATATTTTCAATATAACAACTCTACCTATTTTATTCATAATAAACCAAAATTTACCTGTCTCGATGTTTCTGGTGCAGACATATTTGAGCTTTCCCCTATGGGTCTGCTGTTTCCGCTTGGTTCGGGATCATCGCATTTTTCTACTTCTTGTGCTACTTTTGTTGTGCAAAAATCTGTTAAATACTTTTGATTTTCAACTGCTTCGTTTGAAAATTTAGCATTGGAGATCATGAATTTCATTTTATTGTGAACGGCATTATGCACCCCTTTGAGATGGTTTAGAAGATTTGTTGTTGTCATTTTGTGAGGTACTTTACTTCCTCTGGACAAATTCTTCTTGCATAGTATGCACACTGCTTTGCTAATATCATCATCTTTCACCTTAAAATAGTCCCATATAGGATTCGAAGTTTTAGGCATTATACTTTTTTAATTTTGTTATATTTATATCAAATCTGGAACAGCAATATATTAATAAGGATATAATTAAGAATAAGAAAATAATATAGAGTAGCATTACATACGTTTTAAAGTCTTATTTATAAGTATAAAAAAATATTTGTTTTATTTACAACATTCAATTTTTGATAATTTGCCGAAGCCAAAGCTTCGGCAAAAAATGCCTTAGGCTTCGGCTTCAGCTTCGGCTTCGGCTTCGGCAAAAATGCCGAAGCTTCGGCATACCGAAGCCGAATATTTAACATAAAAATATATATATATATATATATATATATATATATATATATATATATATATATATATATATATATATATATATATATATATATATATATATATATATATATATATATATATATATATATATATATATATATATATATATATATATATATATAATAACGACTATTATAGCCATCATATGTATCTTAAAAACTGTTAATACTACAGTAAAACGGAATACATTTGCTGGAATGCTGGTCCAAAGTTTGCCCTGGAAATGTAAAAAAAAAAAAAAAAAATTATATCTCAAAGAAACTACAATGAAAACTACGGCAAAGAATACATTTTTGGAATCCTGGAAAAATTTCACATAAGAAAATGTAAAAAAAAAAAAAAAAATTATTGTTAATAATTATAGTAATATGATTAGAGGCCTATTTAGAGACCTTTTATTGGTTTCTCGTTAAAATAAAAAGGCTTTCTATTAAATTTTGCTTTATACGGCACACTAGGGGCTCGAGCCGACAGGGGGGGACATTTTCCATACCCCGTAGGGGAGGAATCCCGCGACACCCAAATACCAAGAGCGGGGGTTCCGGAGACCTCCCGGAGAAGGAATTAGTCCTACCCCGTAGTTACCCGGAAGGCCACCCCGACTCCTACCATCGGTGCGGTATACCCTTGGGGTATTCTTTAGTAAAAAAAAAAGCAAAATTTATTAGAAGTCTGTTTGTTTTAACGGTAACAGTCTCTAATAAACTCTCTATCGCTGTGCTATGTGTGTAATAATTTTGTTTTTATTTTTTACATTTTCTTATGTGGTAACTCTTGATATATTCCTTTCGCTGTAGCTAATGTAATTTTTGAATAATTTTTATTTCAGGGCAAACACTGGACAGCATTCAATATATTCCGTTACTGTAGTATTAATGATTTTAAAGATACATATGTTTTAATACTCATGACTTATGACCTATATATATATATATATATATATATATATATATATATATATATATATATATATATATATATATATATATATATATATATATATATATATATATATATATATATATATATATATATATATATATATATATATATATATACATATATACTGCTATATATATATACTCATATCTGGTGCCTAAAAACCTGAGAACTACAATTACATCCAGTTTGGAAAAAATAAGGAGGAGTGAAATTAAAGACCGACCAGTGGAGAGGAGAGAGAGAGAGAGAGAGAGAGAGAGAGAGAGAGAGAGAGAGAGGATTCTTCAAAGCAAAGAACGTTCTAAGCTTCATTTTTGATGGAAAATGTGCGCTTTTTTGAGTTTCTTCCTGAGCTTTGTTTACATTTCTCGCAGCACCGATTTAGGCCCATATAGGCTATTAATACGAATTTTTTAGTTTTATAATTGACTTTATAAATATTAACAGTATATATATATATATATATATATATATATATATATATATATATATATATATATATATATATATATATATATATATATATATATATATATATATATATATATATATATATATATATATATATATATATATATAGACAAAAAAAAAAATACACATGATATCTCGAAAACTAAGATAGATACAAGAAAACTGATAACATATATGGAATCAGCGTATGAAATTTGTATGGAAAATGAAAAAAAAAATTTTCCTTTTTTTAATTTTTTTTTTATATCTCCAAAACTACGATAGGTACAAGAAAACTAATAACATATTTAGAATCAGCGTATGAAATATGTATGAAAAAACTTTTTTAACTAAAGAATACCCAGGGTAAACCACCAAAGATGTGCAAAGAGTCCAGGGTCCTCTCAGCCTCCTGGGGACGACAGGGGTTGGACTATTTCCCCCCTACGGCAAGGGTCTCAGAACCTTAACTCTTTGGTATTTGGGTGTCGCGGGGGTTCCTCCACCCTTCCTACAGGGTATGGAAAACGTCCCCCCTCTGTCCCACCGTCGGCTCGAGCCCCCTAATAAATATTTATACGCTGATTCCATATATGTTTTTAGTTTTCTTCTACCTATCGTAGTTTTGAAGATATAAAAAATTAAAAAAAATAATTTTTCATTTTCCTACAAATTTCATACGCTGATTCCATATATGTTATCAGTTTTCTTATACCTATCTTAGTTTTCGAGATATCATGCGGGTAACTTCTTTAGTTTGGCCATATATATATATATATATATATATATATATATATATATATATATATATATATATATATATATATATATATATATATATATATATATATATATATATATATATATATATATATATATATATATATATATATATATATATATATATATATATATATGGTTTGAGTGTATGCTTGTTCCAACTGTTATGTATGGATGTGAGACGTGGTCATTAAAGTCTAAAATGAAAAAAAAAAAAAACTATTGAGATTTTGGAAATAAAAGAAAGGTTTACGAGATATTTGTGGAGTAAAGAGAAGTGATGGAATTAAAAATGTAAGGAAAAGGGATATGTGCCGATAGGAGAAATGTCTGATGGAAAGATCAAATCAACGGGTACTAAGATGATATGGACACGTGCTTAGAATGAATGATAATAAATTAGCTAAGAAGGGTTTATGTCAGAAGTGATAGGCAATAAGGAGATCCGACCAATCGGAGGTGGGTTGAAATTAAGGTAAAAGAGCTATTAATAAACCAGCAAGGATTAGTATGGATAAGAGGAAACGGAATTAACGCGTGATAGGATCACTTAAGGAAGAATAGTACACGGAAAGTTTCGTTAGGGGTTGCAATTTATTAATTAACCTGGAACAATGTAAATAAGTGAACAGTATTCCCGATTTGCCACTGACACCACCCCGCAGTTTTGTGTGAGACGGTAATGAGTATAATATAAACTAAAGAACGGAAAATAGGAACCTTACGAATGATGAAAAATTTCCACAAGTTTTCGTAAGAATTTTTCTTTCGACTGCAAGAATATTTGACAAATCGAACGAAAAAGTAAAGAATTTCTTTCATTTGAAAGAATTCTTGCCAAATCAAAAACGGCTTTGTAAGACTGAGCATAGCAGTTAAGTCTAAGGTCACAGTGTTGAATAGAGAAGAATTTCTTTCTCTCGGCTCGGAGTAGACCTATACTCAAATGGTCGACAGGAAAAAGGGTTGACATATGTACAAAAAAAAAAAATCTGGTTATTTAGAGTTTCTCTAACGAATCCAACAAAACTTAACTTAACCTAACCTAACCTAACCTAACCTAACATTACCTAACCTAACTTAACCTAACCGAACCTAACCTAACTTAACTTAACTTAACCTAACCTAACCTAACATAACCTAACTTAACTAACTATGCTAACCTGCCTAACCTAACTTAACCTAGCCTAACCTATACTAACGCCTCTGGCGGGCTGTACGGGAATTTTTTTTGATGGCCTGTCGACCATTGGCCCTGTCGATCATTTTTCCTGTCGACCATTTGGGCTAGTCCCCGACTGAGCATAGCGGTTAAGTCTGGGGTCAGAGTGTTGGAGAATGAATGGATGAAAGTGCTTGGAAATATGTGGGGTAAAAACTCTCCTCAACGGAGGAGACATGCGAATGGAGAATTCAGAACAGCAGAAAGAGACAAAGTCTCTCTCTCTCTCTCTCTCTCTCTCTCTCTCTCTCTCTCTCTCTCTCTCTCTCTCTCTCAAGGAGGGCTGACCCACACATTTCCACCACACCCACCACGCTACACCACTGGGATGAATACAAATGAAAACAAACAGATATGAACTAGGGCTGAGGTGCTGGAGCCGGATCCGGATCCGGAGCTGGAGCTGGAGCCAGAGTAAATTTTTTTTGTACTATATAAAACATATTTCATATTT
>JABUQX010113912.1:25000-30000 GCA_015478945.1 Trachelipus rathkii
ACTTGGACTTGGACTTGGACTTGGACTTGGACTTGGAATTGGACTTGGACTTGGACTTGGAATTGGACTTGGACTTGGACTTGGACTTGGACTTGGACTTGGACTTGGACTTGGACTTGGACTTGGACTTGGACTTGGACTTGGACTTGGACTTGGACTTGGACTTGGACTTGGACTTGGACTTGGACTTGGACTTGAATTTGGCCTTGGACTTGGACTTGGATTTGGACTTGGACTTGGACTTGGATTTGTACTTGGACTTGGATTTGGACTTGGTCTTGAACTATGACTTGGGTTCTGACTCCTTTCTGGAATAATATTTGGACTTGGACTCTGTACACCACCAATATATATATATATATATATATATATATATATATATATATATATATATATATATATATATATATATATATATATATATATATAAATATATATATATATATATATATATATATATATATCGAGGGAACTTGTCACTCGCGTACCTCCACCTTTACGACGCCTCGTAGCACAAGGGGTGCTGTGTCTGCGCATGAGTTTGGATATTGGCGCTCAGAGGCTAGTTCGCTGGTGCTTCATGCTTTCCAGCCGCTTCTGTTCTGTGGAATTCTCTTCCATCTTCTGTGTTTCCTGCTGAATTTAATCTCCACTTTAAAGCCCACGTCTGTGCTCATCTGCGTAATTGGCGTTAGTTGTGAACTTCTGAGGCGTGTAGCACCCCCTCCTTGAATGAATTTGCCCATTGAGTGAGTAGTGACAAAAGAAATTTTTTTACAAATATTTAAATACTTAAAATTATCAATATAATCTCTTTTTATTTAAATATATATTATATATATATATATATATATATATCTATATATATGTATATATATATATATATCTCTCTATATTCTACTCTATCTTACATTTTCCAAACAAATACGTTTATACAAACATACGTGGATACAACAACTAAAACCATTGAGTAGTGAGGCTGGCCAGAGGTTCAGACTCTCTTCCGACCTTAGGTAACAATTACTAGAACACTTCCCCGTCCTAGCAATAGACGGCAATCCCCTGAGTACGGACTTAGAAATACATACATACATACATACATACATACACACTATACATACATACATACAAATTAACATAACATAACATAACATTAATAACATGACTCATGCCGGTTATCTGCTTCCAGTTAAACTTAAGTCAATTTTTTTGTTAAACCTACAGTTATAGAATAATGTACAAACGTTCATGGTGACAGATGCGTGTTTTTTTAAACAATGCAAGAAGTGAAATAAATTATAAATATAAAAATAGAAATTTTGTTAGAAGTAAGGTTATGTTGAGTTACGTTAGTTTATATAGATTTAAACTTTTAAAAATATTTTTAAGAATGACTTCCACTTTATTATTGGCCATAGTTTAAATCTGACTCTACACATTTTTATTTCCCTTTTATGAAATGTGTCCGAATTAGGGATGCCCGATATCTAAAAAATATCGATATATCGATAGTTACAAAATATATATCGCCTTCGATATTATCGCCAGAAAAACTATCGATGTTCAAAAATATATAGATATTTTATATTTTATAATCCGATTATAATTTGATATATAATCCAATATATATATATATATATATATATATATATATATATATATATATATATATATATATATATATATATATATATATATATATATATATCTATATATACGATATATATATATAAATATATATAAATATATATATATATAATATATATATATATATATATATATATATATATATATATATATATATATATATATATATATATATATATATATATATATATATATATACTTATATTTATGTATTCCCTCATTGTGTTTGATGTGACTTGGGGAAGCTACATGCGTGTATATATTCTATCTATACCTACTATTTATATATATCCTCAGATTAAAAGCAAACATCTGTTAAAAACAACAGTAACTTCAAATTGAATACATTTTTGGAATCAGGGGCAAAATTTCAGTTATGAAAAGTACAAAATAAATTAAAACTAACATAAAATAAAAAAATAAATAAATAACAAAGTTTTAGGGATGTACGATGTTTTTTATTTTACAACGGCAGAAATGATGTTGTTAACAGATTTATTTGCGTTCTTAAACAATGAGCAGTTGTTAGGTATTTCACAGTATTACGGTTTAATACTAACCTAACTATATATATATATATATATATATATATATATATATATATATATATATATATATATATATATAGAGAGAGAGATATATATATATATATACTCTCTATATATACTCTCTATATCTCATCTCCCGTTTCATTATTGACCAATTAAGTAACTTTTATCCCATATATGTATATATATATATATATATATATATATATATATATATATATATATATATATATACATATATATATATATATCTATATATATATATATATATATATATAGAGAGAGAGAGAGAGAGAGAGAGAGAGAGAGAGAGAGAGAGAGAGAGAGAAAGGCTTTAATTTATAAATATGAAGCAGACGTATGTACAGAAGAAAAAGTGGTAGAAATGGAAAAAGGATCTTCACTCTTCAGGTCTTCCAACTTTCAAGTTTCCAACTCCAAGAGGTTGAAGACTGAAGTTGTGCTAGAAAGCGTTGATGTTGGATCTTGAGGAACTGGGTGTGTTTTTGACTTTTTGTGGACGAGTGAATAAATTAAATAAGAAAATCGCGTTTCACTAGAAAATTAAACAATAATCATAAAAATCACCTTTTTTTCGTATTAAAAATGAAAAAATAGCTATTAAGTATTAATGAAGCTAGGAATCTTCAAAATGATTTCTATTTAAGTACAAAATAAATATTGATTCTAACAACGAAATTAATTTAAATTGGATGGTAGACAACTGATACTTGGACGACTCTGGAAATCTGGATCTTAAGAAAATCTATTAAATTTTAGTATTAAAATGAAATAAGATTTAAAGCTCAAACTGAATGTAAACCACTTATCATAGAAAAGCTTTGGTAATATACTAAGCCTGCTGTAATAATATGTAAATGTTAATTTAGTTATTACATATTAAGCAAAACAATCGTAATCGCCAGTAGATGATTAAACTAGTCGGTACTCGGTATGTTAACTGTAAACCAGCTCACAGGAGTCCTGTTCCGGTATTAGATTTCTGCAAGGATTATCTTCGTCCACACTGACACTGAACACACTCCATAGAGCTACACGTAAATCAGGATCAGGCTGGTCTCGAGTGGACTGCAAAGTCTTGCCACTGAATAACTGAATAGTGATTAGTGAATACTCAGAAGACAATTTGACTATGTGGTATGTGCCATGTCGATCCCCCCCCTCTCCCTATTTTTGGTTCCCGAAAAGACGAAAAATCTAAAACCCCAATTTTTCGGTTTATTTTATACACGACATTGGGGGACGGACGAAGAACGAAATATGGGGAAAAAAGAGTTTCATAACTTCAGGGTGTCGGGAGAGGGGGATAAGATTTTATTTTTTTCCGGCCTTTAAAAAATTTTTTTTTGAAAAGAATATCGGATTTCGATATTAAGAAAAAATATTGAAATATCGATATATCGCCTAAGAAAATATCGCCCAAAAATATCGATATATTGAGCCAAAAATATCGATATTTCGATATATCGATATTTTTTGGCCATCCCTAGTCCGAATCCATGCAATCGATATGTATATGGAGGTGGAGACAGATAAACGACATGATCCTAACACATACATACATACATACATACATACATACTCATTTATTTGGCAAGGATGAAAGAGATTATTTATATATTAAATACATTATGAGTCATTTATAATGTTTATTAAGTAGTAAATAAAAGTAACGTCAAATTTCAGACACTGGGCCAATATTATGCCAACGAACGTTTTGGGGGGGGGGGGAATTCCCATCTACGTTAATACTAATTGGGGGTGGGGTATGGGGGTAGGGGACACTTAAGCTGGGGGATGTTTAGGTCACCCCCCTTTCCCCCATATGGCTTAAATATGGGACAGTTCGTGTAAATGTTTGATAAGTATTGGAATTTTAATTTACGCTTATTAAAATTGGGGTTTTCTCATCGGAACGGTTCGGAACACAATTTCAGCTTTATGGTGCGGTGCCGTGCGGTGCGGAACACAATAAGGCTCTGTGCGGTGCCATGCTGAACATAATAGGGTTCCGTGCGGGGAACTGATTTTTGATCTTGGTGACGTGCTTTGCGGTACGAAAGGATGACAGGAGTGCCGTGCATGTGCTCCACCTCCAGTTGCGGTGCGGTGCGTTGCGAATGGATGACCAAAGGTGCGGTGCGGTACGGTGTAATGATTTTTGCTGTTATTAAGGTTCTGTGCGGTGCAAAAGGATGACGGAATGCAATGCAGGTGCACGACCTCCAGTTGCGGTGTGGTGCCAATGGATGACGAGAGATGCGGTGCGGTGCGGTGCGGGAAAATGCGATGCTCTTTCAACCCTAATTTGAACCTAAAATTTTGAAGTCATTTAAACACCCCTACCCACCCCTTGAAAATATCCTCACCCTTCGCCAATGTCCATGTAAAATTTATTTCAAATTTTTACTTTTCAAAATATAATAATAATAATAATAATAATAATAATAATAATAATAATAATAATAATAATAATAATAATAATAATAATATAATAATAATAATAATAATAATAATAATAATAATAATACTACTACTACTACTACTACTACTACTACTACTACTACTACTACTACTTCTACTACTACTACTACTACTACTACTACTACTACTACTACTACTAATAATAATAATAATAATAATAATAATAATAATAATAATAATAATAATAATAATAATAATAATAATAATAATAATAATAATAATAATAATATAGGGTTTATATGTCTTTATCGCTACTTTTCACTTTTTCAGAATTTATTCACACACACACACACACACACA
>JABUQX010113912.1:35000-42115 GCA_015478945.1 Trachelipus rathkii
ACACACACACACACTTATACACACTACAACACACACACACACACATTCACTATGACACTTATACACACAATTCACTTATTACAACACATTCACTATGCCTTATACCACATTCACTATGACATCTGCATTTACACCATAACACTTAATTACCCTTAATATCAAGCGTCACAAACACAAACTTGTGACACACAACGTCGATGAACACACACACACACACATACACACACCCACTTACACTTATCACATATTTGACATTTCACTAATGATCACTTCACTCACCATAGACATTTACACTTAATTTGCACTTATACATCACGTATAATCACACACACGACCAACCCTTTGGTCTTCCATGGGTCAAAATTTTACCCATCCTACATTTTTAGGAGGCACTTAAACTTTTTATTCAAACATTTTCGCGAACTGCTAAAGACTGTAAACTCATTACACGACATACTTTTATATTTTTATACTTTTTATTTATTATTTATTAATATTTTTTTTTAAAGACTTGCATGTAAGGCGGAATTTCTTCACTCACCTTACACTTCTGTAAAAACACTACAATTGTACGAATTTTATATTAAAAACAATATACTTTAAAACAGACCTTAATAGGCAAGTAAAAAAAATTTCAGCTAAATTCAATAGCGGTGTTACCCTAACACCTAGGGGGGATTAGTATGCTTTTGTTTTACCTGTTTTACTGCTTTAAAAAAACTGCCATGTTTTTAAAACTGCTTTAAACAACTCATGTTTTTTACTGCTTTAACTTATATGTTTTACTGCTTTAAAATGCTTTAACTCATATATTTATTACATTACATACCTTAAAGAGCAGTAAATCAGTAATCAATAGAGGTGTTTACCTAACACCTAAGGGATTGAGGTATTGCGTTTCGGTTTTTAACTTTGAACTGCTTTAACCTTTGCTTTAAACTTTTCTTGCTTTACTGCTTTAAAAACACACCACCTCCATGTTTTCAGGCAACTGCTTTAACATTATATGTTTACTATAACTGCCTTTAACTCACAAAATTTATTAACATTAGCATACCTTAAAAGCAGTAATGCAGTAAATCAGTGGGGTGTTACCTAACACCTAGGGATTAGTATGGCGTTTGGTTTTAATAAACAACTGCTTTACTCGCTTTAACATTTCTGCTTTAACTGCTGTTAAAACCTCATGTTTTAAAAACTGCTTTAAAAACCTTATATGTTTTAAAACTATCCTCTTTAACCCTTACATCACACATTATTTATTAGCATTACATACTTAAAGCAGTAAATCGAGGGTAAATCAATAGAGGTGTTACCTAACACCTAGGGGGATTAGTATGCTTTTGTTTTAATAAACGTGTTTTAAAATAACTGGCTTTAAACTACCTCAATTGTTTTACCTGGCTTTAAACAACCATTAAACTCATGTTTTTAACTAAACTGCTTTTAAAAAACTCATGTTTTTAAAACCTGGCTTTAACTTATATGTTTTACTGTTTTAACCCGTCATATTTTATTACAATTATAAATGTTTTTTAATTTTGTTTTCATCCTTTACAATTATTTTATTAATTTTTATTAATTTTCTTTAGTTTGATTTATAAGTACGTTTATTAATTTTAATTACTATTTGAATATTTTTTGTGTATTTACTTAACTCCTATTGTTATTATTATTTTTAGAAAACACATTCACTATGTCACTAATACATTTTACCCATAACCACTTACATTTCCTTATAATATACCTCACATGCGGGCGCACACACAACGAACACACATTCACTAATGAACTTACATTTTACGCCATAGACACTTTAAAATTTACACTCACACACAGTCACACATCAGATTTTACTTCGACTCTCACAAAATTACGATTTACATTACAAACAACACGCAGATTTAACCTAACACACTACACACACCCAAGATTTACTTACACACACGAGATTTACTATACACACACACCACACACACACACCACAACACGGACGGGTATCCCACGACACACGCACACTCACTTACACAAATAACGTATAATTTATTAAAAACATTTACTTTATTAAATTAAAACACGTACATTTATATTACTGATTCAATCCAATATAACTAAAATTATTTCAAAGTTTCTTAAACTTCTATAGTAAATCCCATATTTTCGGTTTAACATAGAATTTATTTCTAACAGTTTTAATACATGTTCGATTATAAATTCTAATAACTAAAACTTTTAAAAATAATTTTAGATAAAATTTTACAAAACCCATGAAAATTTTTCTTACAAAATATATTTTTAAACCGTACTTAAAAGCATTAATCAGTAAATCAAGTAAGGTCAGTGCCCCTAGCACCCCCTCTACCACCAACACCGAAGGCATATGCCACGTTTTGGATCTATTGACTTTCTCTTCTCTGCTTTCATCATCTATTTAGCTCATGTATAGTATAAAATAAGAACAAAATTAAGTTCTTCTTGCTAACATAACATGTATTTTATTAATATCTTTCTAAGTTCTTATTTTAAAAATAACAATTACTCACTTACATTTATATTATTCACGCGATGTTTTTTTAAAAATTTTCAAAAGTTTTTTAAATAATTCGGGTTTTCTTTATTATTAATTATTCATTATCTTATGTACTTGACAATCCATCACGAAGAAAATCACAACAACCCAGCGACTCCTACAGGATACGCAAACTTGACTCGTCATCTTGTAAAAGTGGTGTTTTGTAAGGATTAATCCTTTTTGTTGTAATCCCGGGGCGATTTAAGCCTAATTCCCAGGTCAAAATCTATTTCAAACTGACCTTTTTCTCTGTAAAATGTGGTGCAATAAACTACGTTTAAGGCTAAATTAGGCTAAATTTAGGATAACAGCCTTTTTCGGGTGCGACGGTCTATATTTTAATCCTAATTACCAGGTCAAAAAGGTTAATTTCCCTACGTATAGGACAAGAATCATTGTTCATTCATTATTTTTATAAATATATTTCAAACTGAAACCATGCTGGATCGGTAAGATCCTTTAAACAGGTAAGAAGGCAAATGTTTTCCTTACTTGTGATTGGTCGGAGTAGTTTTCCCCCCTATTCATTAAGCTAACGGCCGCACGCAGGGCTTGCAGCATGAGCCGCCACCCGCAAAAAGATCAGCCAACGTCCGCACCCGCTGGTGCGTCCGCGCCGCGTTCCCGGGCGCCGCCGCGTGCGCCCTGCACGGCGCAATATTTTCCGCGTTCCGTGCCGCCGCGTGCTGCGGCCACAGGCGCTTATTTATTTAGAACCGGACACCATACACACACACACGCACACACGCCACACTACATCACACACACACCCGCAACGATCACCTTACACATATAATGTATATTTATAAACATTTTATTTTTATTTTATTATTATACTTATGTTATTTACTTCATGCCGTATTGTTATTATTAATTTAGAAACACATACACGATATCACACACCCACACAATTAACACACAACACACACACAGCACACATACACACTTACACTTAACGCACTACCACAATGCCTCAACTTTGATGCTCAACTTTGATGCCTCAGCAGCTTTTTGATGCCTCAACTTTGATGCCTCAGTTTTGATGCCCTCACTTTGATGGCCCACTTTTTGATGCTTCAAAAACTTCTGATGCCATCGCTTTTTGTTGGCCTTCCAGCTTTGATTCCTTAACTTTAATAACTTAGCTTTTGGTAGCGGTACCTCAGCTTTGGTGGTTTATCTTTGATGAACTCTTCTTCTTCTTCTTCTGATGCTGCTGTTCTTTGATACCCTCTATTTGTTTTATAATATATGGTTATATTTTACTAAATCAAATATTTATTTGTTTAACTCTTTCATTAACCATTTTTTATTTGGGTTGCAATTTTATTAATTTAAACGTAACAAATGATGTAAAGTCTATAGAATGTGTAATTGTATAAAGGTAATAACGATAAAAAACTGTAGGTGTTCCTCATAGCGCAGAGTAGTATGTGCATGTACTTCAGGTGTGATTGTATGATGAAGGTCTGAAACGTTTAACATAAGAGGTTCACGTTACCTAAATAGGGGATGGGGATCTCTGGTATTAGTACTGTAAAGGACCGGAACCGCGGGTTCCCTCCGGTTGACTAACGCTCCATTCACGTTCGCGGGGCTATGAAGATACCTTCTTTAATTTACCGGGCTGCGGATTCGAACCACGGTTCAGAGTTAGGGTGCAGCCGGACATAAGTGCAGCCGGAGGGGCGATCGATA
This sequence comes from Trachelipus rathkii, assembly GCA_015478945.1. Lineage (NCBI taxonomy): Eukaryota > Metazoa > Arthropoda > Malacostraca > Isopoda > Trachelipodidae > Trachelipus > Trachelipus rathkii. The sequence continues at coordinate 39,271 of JABUQX010113912.1, forward strand.
TCACCGGCGGAACGCGCGGGACGCTCTGCGGCTAATGGTCCTGATGTCAATGAAGCAGTTATATGAGAAATTTGAAGTTAGGCATATGAACTAGGGGAAAACTACTCCGACCAATCACAAGTAAGGAAAACATTTCCTTCTTACATGCTTAAAGGATCTTACCGATCCAGCTGTTTCAGTTTGAAATATATTTTTAAAAATAATAATAAACAATGATTCTTGTCTATACTGGATTACCTTTTTTTGACCTGTATTAGATTCAATTAGACCGTCGACCAAAGGCTTATCTAAATTTAAGGCCTAAATTTGGCGCTAACGTAGTTATTGCACAACATTTTACAGAAAAAGGTCAGTTGAATATATTTTGACCTGGAATTAGCCTTAAATCGCCCGGGATACAAAAAGGATTATCCTAAACATTTTACAGAGAGGGGTCAGTTTCGTATCTGTAAGGAGTGCGGGTTTTTTTGTGTTTTTCTCGTGATGGATCGACAATGTACATAGATATAATAATAATAATAAAGAAAACCCGAATTATTTAAAACTTTGAATATTTTTTTAGTTTACAATCGAGTGAATAATTCAATGTAGAGTGAATAATTGTTATTTTTTAAATAAGAACTTAGAAAGATTTTAACAAAATACATGTTATGTTAGCAGAGACGAACTTATTTTGTTCTTCTTAAAAATACTTATTTACATGGCTAAAGATGATTGTAGCAGAAAGTAATAGATCAAACGTGGCATAGTCTTGGTGTATGAGGGGTGCTAGGGGCTGACCTTTTACTGATTTACTGATTTATTGCTTTAAGGGTACGTAAAATATATGTTTTTAATATAAAATTTCATAAAATTTTACGTAAAAGTTATTTAAAACTTGCTAGTTACTAAAATTTTAAACAAAAAAGTATTAAGCAAGTTAATAATAAACTTCTTTGTTCAATAGTATGAATTGATTTATTATAGAAGTTTTTAAGAAACTTTGAAATAATTTGTTTATTTGAATGAGTAATATAAATGTACGTGTTTAATTAAAACAAAAAATGTTTTTAATAAATTTACGTTATATGTGTAAGTTGAGTTGTGCTGTGTGTGTGTGTGTGTTGTGTTTGTGTGTGTGTGCTGTGTGTGTTGTTGTTTGTGTGTGTGTGTGTGTGTGGTGTAAGTTAATTATAAGTATAATCTGTGTGGTGTAAAAGTAAATCTGGGTGTGGTGGGTGTAGGTAAATTCTTCGTGTGGGTTAATGTAAATCTGTGTGCAGAGTGTAAGTAACATCTGCTGTTATGGTTTGATCCTTACGGTGTACCAGTGAGTGTAAATTCTTCATAGTAATACTTTTGATGTCGGACTTAAATGTAAAGTGTCATAGTGAATGTGTGTGTGTGTGTGGGCGCACGCGCACGTGTGTATAAGTGTAAGTGTCGCGGTAGGTCCGTTGCTCTGGGTAAATGTAAGTGACATAGTGATTGTGTGTGTTCTAAATACTAATAACAATATGGCATTGAAGTAGCAATCAACCAATCTAAGTAATGAACAATAAATAAAACTATAATAATTAATAAGTAAAATAATAAAATAAAATAATAATAAAATTAATAAAATAAATAAAAAGTATTAAACCAAATAAAAAAGCATAATGTTAATTAAATATTATGAGTTAATTTAACAGTAAACATATAAGTTAAGCAGTAAACATGAGTTAAGCAGTAAAACATATGATTAAGCAGTAAAACATGAGTTAAGCAGTAAAACCAGTAAAGTATCAAAAGCAACTAATCCGCCTAGGTGTTAGGTACACCTCTATTGATTTACTGAATTACTCTTTAAGGTATGTAATGTTATCAATATGTGAGTTAAAGCAGTAAAAGCAGTAAAACATATGAGCAGTAAAACATATGAGTTAAGCAGTAAAGCAGAAAGTTACAGCAGTAAAGCAGTAAACAAAAGCATACTAATCCTTAGGTGTTAGGTAACACCTCTATTGATTTACTGTTTACTGCTTTAAGGTTATGTAATGTTAATAATATGTGAGTTAAAGCAGTAATAACATAATAAGTTTAAAGCAGTAAAACATGAGTTAAAGCAGTAAAGCAGAAAGTTAAAGCAGTAAAGCAGTAAAAGCCAACGCGCGAATACTAATCCCTAGGTGTTGGTAACATACATCTTTTGGATTTTAAAATTTCTTGATCCTTACTGCTTTACAGGTATGTAATCGTAATAAATATGTGAGTTAGCAGTAAAAACATATATAGTTAAAGCGAGTTAAACAATGAGTTTAAAGCAGTAAACACATGAGTTCTAAAAGCAGTAAAACAGTAAAAGCATACTAAGCATCACCTAATCCCCTAGGTGTTAGGTAACACTCTAATTGCTTTACTCGATTTTAACATGCTTTTAAAGGTCTGTATAATATAGTTCTTGTAATAATATAATTTCGTACAATCTGTAGTAAATTATTCTCTCACCATGCAATTTTTAAAAATTTTTATAAATTAAAAGTAGCTAAGTAAAATATATATATAAAGATGTCTGTTAATGGACCATATTTAGGTCGCGAAAATGTTTTTATAAAATGTCTTTAAGTGCCTAAAATTAGGATGGGCTAAATCTGGACCCATGGAAAGCCAAAGGGTTGGTCGTGTTGTTTTATACGTTGTAATAAGTGCAATGTAGTGTTAATGTATATGGTGAGTGGTAAGTGTCATAGTGAATGTTGTGTATAAGTGTAAGTGGGTGTGGTGTATGTGTGTGTGTGTGTGTGGTGTCGTGGTGGTGTGGTGTGTAGATTTGTGGACGCTTTGTGTATAAGTTGTAAATGTAAGTTGTCCCTATGCGGTAAACTGC